>JAUTXX010140361.1:0-15846 GCA_032273605.1 Panulirus laevicauda | reverse complement strand
AAGGATCATTGGATGATGGTGTGACTGTCTGAGGTCAAGGATCATTGGGTCATGGTGTAAAAGTCAGGGGTCAAGGATCATTGGACCATTGTGTGAGTCAGTATTCAAGGATCATTGTATCATGGTGTGAGAGTAAGTAGTCAAGGATCATTGGATCATGGTGTGACAGTCAGAGGTCAAGGATCATTGGATGATGGTGTGACAGTCTGAGGTCAAGGATCATTGGGTCATAGTGTGAGAGTCAGGTTTCATGGATTGTTGGCTCAAGGTGTGACTGTCAGGGGTCAAGGATCATGGATCATGGTGTGAAAGTCAGAGATCATGGATCATTGGATCATGGTCCACAGGTCAGAATTCATGGATCATTGGATCATGATGTGACTGTCAGAGGTCAAGGATCATTGGAGCATAGTGTGACAGTCAGTAGTCAAGGATCATTGGATCATGATGTTACAGTCAGTGGTCAAGGATCATTGAATCATGGTGTGATACTCAGTAGTCAAGGATCATTGGTTCATGGTGTGACAGTCAGAGGTCGAAGATCATTAGATCATAGTGTCAGAGGTCATGATTCATTGGATCATGATGTGACAGTCAGAGGTGAAGGATCATTGGATCATAGTGTGACAGTCATAGGTCAAGGCTCATTGGATCATGGTGTGACAGTCAGTGGTGAAGGATCATTGAATCATGGTGTGACAGTCAGTGGTCAAGGATCATTGGATCATGGTGTGACAGTCAGTAGCCAAGGATCACTAGATCATGGTGTGACAGTCATGGATCATGGATTATGGATCATGGTGTGAAGGTCAGAGGTCATGGATCATTGGATCATGGTCTACCAGTCAGAATTCATGGATCATTGGATTATGGTGTGACAGTCAGTGGTCAAGGATCATTGGATCATGGTGTGGCAGTCAGAAGTCAAGGCTCATTGGATCATGGTATCAGTCAGAGGTCAAGGTTCATTGGATCATGGTGTGACAGTCAGTTTTCAAGGACCATTGGATCATAGTGCGACAGTCAGGGACATTGCTCATTGAATCATGGTGTGACAGTCAGAGGTTAAGGATCATTGGATTATGGTGTGATAGTCATAGGTTATGGATCATTGGATTAGTGTAACAATTAGATGTCAAGGATCATTGGATCATGGTGTGACAATCAGAATTTGTGGATCATTAGATCACAGCATGACAGTCAGAGGTGAACGATCATTGGATCATAGTGTGACAGTAGCTTTCATGGATTATTGGATCATGGTGTGACAGTCAGTTCTCAAGGCTTATTGGATCTTATTGTGACAGTCTGATTTCATGGATCATTGTATCATGGAGAGACAATCAGAAAGCAAGGATCATTGAATCATGGCGTGACACTCAGTAGTCAAGGATCATTGGATCATGGTGAGACAGTCAGTAGTCAAGGATCATTGGATCATGGTGTGATAATCAGAGGTCGTGGATCATTGGATCATGGTGTGAGTCAGAGGTCATGGATCATTCATCATGATGTGACAGTCAACTCTCAGGGATCTTTGGATCATGGTGTGACAGTCAGAATTCATGGATCATTGGATCATAGTGTGAAATTCAGAGGTCAAGCATCATGGGATCATAGTGTGACAGTCAGAATTCATGGGTCATTGGATCATAGTGAGACAGTCAGAGGTCAAGGATCATTGGATCATGGTGCGACAGTCATAGTTCATGAATCATTGAATCATAGTGTGACAGTGAGTGGTAAAGGATCATTGGAGAATAGTGTGACAATGAGAGGTCTTGGAACATTGGATCATGGTGTGACAGAGTCATTGATCATTAGATCATAGTGTGACAGGGGTCAAGGATCATTGGATCATGGTGTAACAGTCAGAGGTCATGGATCTTTGGATTAGTGTACCAGTCAGTAGTCAAGGATTATTGGATCATGGTCTGACAGCCAGAGGTCATGGATCTATGGATCATGGTCTGACAGTAGGTAGTCAAGGATCATCAGATCATGGTGTGAGAGTCAGGGGTCAAGAATCATTGTATCATGGTGCAAAAGTCAGGGGTCAAGGATATTGGACCATTATGTGAGTAGTAGTCAAGGATCATTGAATTATGGTGTGAGAGTCAGTGGTCAAGGATCATTGGATCATGTTGTGACATGCAGAGGTCAAGGATCATTGGATCATGGTGTGAGCGTCAGATTCATGGATCGTTGGATCAAGGTGTGACAGTTAGAGGTCATGGATCAATGGATCATGGTGTGACAGTCAGAGATCATGGATAATTGGATCATGGTGTATCAGTCAGAATTCATGGATCATTGGATCATGATGTGACATTTAGAGGTCAAGTATCATAGTGTGACAATCAGAGGTCGTGGATGATTGGTTCATGGTGTGACAGTCAGTGGTTATGGATCATTAGATCATAGTGTGACAGGGTCAAGGAGAATTGGATCATGGTGTGGCAGTGAAACGTTAAGGCTTATTGGATCATGGAGTGACAATAAAAATTCATGGATCATTGGATCATGGTGTGAGAGTCAGAGGTCAAGGATCATTGAATCATGGTGTGATAATCAGGGGTCATGGATTATTGGATCATAGTGTGACAGTCAGTAGTCAAGGATCATTGGATCATAGTATGACAGTCAGTAGTCAAGGACCATTGGATCATGATGTGACAGTCAGGTGTCAAGGATAATTGGATCATAGTGTGACTGTCAGAGGTCATAGGTCTTTGATCATGGGGTGACAGTCAGAGCTCAAGGATTATTGGATGATGGTGTTTACAGTCAGCGTTCATGGATCATTGGCTCATAGTGTGACAGTCAGTAGTGAAGAATCATTGGAGCATGGTGTGACAGTCAGAGGTCAAGGATCATCGGATCATGGTGTGACAGTAAGTAGTCAAGGATCATTGGACCATGGTGTGATAGTCAAATGTCAAGGATCATTGGATCATGGTGTGACAGTAAGATGTTAAGGATCATTAGATCATGGTGTGACATTTATTGGATCATGGTGTAGAATTTAGCGGTCAAGGATTAATGGGTCATAGGGTGACAATCAGAAGTAATGGATCTTTGGATTTGGGTGTGATAGTCTGTGGTCAGGGATCATTGGAAGATGGTGTGAGTCAGAGGTTGTGGATCATTGAATCATGGTGTGACAGTCATAATTCATGGTGATTAAACCATGGTGTGACAGTCAGTGGGCATGGATCTTTAGATCATGGTGTGACAATCAGGGGTCAAGGATCATTGGATCATGGGGTGACAGGCATTAGTCAAGGCTCATTGGATCATGGTGTAACAGTCAGTAGTTAAGGATCACTAGATCATGGTATCAGTCAGACGTCAAGGATCACTGGATCACAGTGTGACTATAAGAGGCCAAGGATCATTGGATCATGTTGTGACAGTCAGAGGTCAAGGCTCATTGGATTATTGTGTGAGCCAGAGGTCAAGGATCATTGGATCATGGTATGACAATTAGATGTCAAGGATCACTGGATCATAGTGTGACAGTCAGAGGTAATGGATCATTAGATCATGGTGTGATAGTCAGAGGTCAAGATCATTTAATCATGGTGTCACAGTCAGTCGTCATGCACCATTGGACCATAGTGTGAGTCAGATATCAAGAATCATTGGATCCGCCTATACTTCAAGTCAACCTTATGAAGCACACTTCCACCCATACTTCAAGTCAAACTGATGAAGTATCCTTCCACCCATACTTCAAGTCAACCTGATAAAGTACAATTCCTCCCATGCTTTATGCCAATGTGATAAACTACCATTCCACCCAGATAGAGTTCCATTGCAGCCACACTTCAAGTCAATCTGATAAGGTACTATTCCACCCACACTTCAAGTCACCCTGATAAAGTATCATTCCACCCAAACTTCAAGTAAATCTGATAAAGTGCCATTCTACCTATACTTCAAGTCAATCTGATAAAGTACCATTCCACCCATACTTCAAGCCAATCTAAAAAAGTACCACTCCACCCACAGTTCAATCAATTTGATAAAGTACCACTCCATCTATACTTCAAGTCAACCTGATAAAGTACCATTCCACAAACACTTCAAGTCAATCTGATAAAGTATTATACCACTTATACTTCAAGTCAACCTGATAAGGAACTATTCTACCCATACTTCAAGTCAACCTGAAAAAGTATGATTCCACTTATACTTTAAGTCAACCTGAAAAAGTACCATTCCTCCCATAATTCAGGTCAAGCTGATAAAGCACCATTCCACCCACGCTTCAAGTCAACCTGATAAAGTACCGTTCCACCCACACTTCAAGTCAACCTGAAAAAGTACCATTCCACCCACATTTCAAGTAAACCTGATAAAGAACCATTCCACCCATACTTCAAATCAACACGATAAAGTACCATTTCACCCATACTTCAAGTCATCCTGATGAAGTACCAAGCCACCCTATACTTCAAGCCAACTTGAGAAAGTATCATTTCTACCACATCATAAGGCAATCTGACCAAACACCATTCCACCTATACTTTAAGTCAACCTGATGAAGTACCATTGCATCCATAATTAAAGTCAATCGGAAAAAGTACCATTTCATCCACAGTTGAAGTCAACCTGATAAAGTACCATACTTCAACTGTGACTGTCAGAGGTCAAGGATCATTGAATCATTGTGAGACAGATAGTAGTCAAGGATCATTAGATCATGGTGTGAAGGTCATTAGTCAAGGAGTGTTGGATCATGGTGTGATAGTCAGAGGTCATGGATCATTGGATCATGGTGTAATAGTCAGTATTTAAGTCAGTATTCAATCTGATAAGGTTGCAGACCTCATATACTTCAAGCCAGCTTGATAAACTATCATTCTAACCATTCTTCAAGTCCACCTAATAAAGTATCATTTCACCTGATAAAGTGTTGTCTCACTCATACTTCAAGCCAAACTGATAAAGTTCCATTCCACCCACAGTTTAAGTCAATCTGATAAATTTGCAGACCACCTATACTTCAAACCAACTTGATAATGTTTCATTCTAATCATTCTTCAAGTCAACCTGATAAAGTTCCATTCCACCTGAAAATTCAGTTCAACCTGATAAAGCACCATTTCGCCCATACCTCAAGTCAACCAGATAAAGTACCATTCCACCCACAGTTAAAGTTAATCTGATAGATTTGCAGGCCACCTTCACTTCAAGCCAACTTGATATACTATCATTGTAGCCATTCTTCAAGTCAACCTAATAAAGTAATAAGCCACCCATATTTCAAGTTAACCCGGTAAAGTACTATTCCACACGAACTTCAAGTCGACCTGATAAAGAGCTAATTCCATCCATACTTCAAGTCAACCTGACAAAGTACCACTTCACAATACTTCAAGTCATCCTGATGAGGTACCAAGCCACCCATACTTCAAGCCCAAATGAGAAAGTAGCATTTCCACCACACTTTAAGGCAATCTGACCAAGTACCATTCCACCTATACTTCAAGTCAACCCGATGAAGCAGCATTCCACTTATACTTAAAGTCAACCTGATGAAGTACAATTTCATCCACAGATCAAGTCAACTTGATAAAGTACTATTCTACCCATACATAAAGTCAACATGATAAAGTACCATTCCAGCTGCACTTCAAGTCAATCTAATAATGTCTCATACCACCAATACTTTAAGTCAACCTGATAAAGAACTATTCTACCCATACTTCAAGTCAACCTGATATAGTGCCATTCCACCTATACTTGAAGTCAATCTGGTGAAGTACCATTCCAGCCATACTTCAAGTAAACTTGATAAAGTACCATTTCACCCATACTTCAAGTCAACCTGATAAAGTGCCATTCCACCCATACTTCAAGTCAACCTGAAAAAATACCATTCCACCCACAGTTAAAGTCTATCTCGTAAAGTTGCAGACCTCTTACACTTCAAGCCAACTTGATAAACTATCATCCTAACCATTCTTGAAGTCAACCTGATAAAGTTCCATTCCACCTGAAAATTCAGTTCAACCTGATAAAGTACTATATCACCCATACTTCAAGTCAACCTGATAAAGTACCATTCCATCCACAGTTAAAGTTAATCTAATAAATTTGCAGACCACCTATACTTCAAGCCTACATGATATACTATAATTCTAACCATTCTTCAAGTCAACCCAATAAAGTACCATCCCACCCACTTTTCAATTCAACCTGTTAAAGTAAGATTTCACCCATACTTCTAGTCAACCTGATAAAGTACTATGCCACCCATACTTCAAGTCAACCTCATAAAGTGCCCTTCCACCTACACTTCAAATCAATCTGACGAAGTACCAATACACCTATACTTCAAGTCAACCTGTTGAAGTACCATTCCATCCATACTCCACGTCAACCTTATAAAGTACCATTTTATCCACAGGTCAAGTCAACCTTATAAAGTACCATTCCACCCATTCTTCAAGCTAATCTGATAATGTACCATTCCAGCCACATTACAAGTCAATCTGATAATGTAGCATGCCACCGATACTTCAAGTAAAACTGATAAAGTACCATTCCACCTATACTTCAATTTCACCTGAAGAAGTACCATTCCAGCACTACTTCAAGTCAACCTGATAAAACACCATTCCACCCACACTTCAAGTCAATCTGATAAAGTATCATACCACTTATACTTCAAGTCAACCTGATAAGGAACCATTCCATCCATACTTCAAGTGAACTTGATAAAGTACCATTCCACCCATACTTCAAGTCAACCTGATAAAATACCATTCCACCCACAGTCAAAGTCAATCTGATAATGTTGCAGACCTCTTACACTTCAAGCCAACTTGATAAACTATCATCCTAACCATTCTTCAAGTCAACCTAATAAAGTTCCATTCCACCTGATAATTCAATTCAACCTGTTATTACTATTTCACCCATACTTCAAGTCAACCTTGATAAAGTACGATTCCACTCACAGTTAAAGTCAATCTAATAGATTTGCAGACCACCTATACTTCAAGCCAACTTGATAAACTATCATTCTAACCATTCTTCAAGTCAACTTCATAAAATACCATCCCATCCACATTTCAATTCAACCTGTTAAAGTAAAATTTCACCCATACTTCTAGTTAACCTGATAAAGTACTATACCACCCACACCTCAAGTCAATCTGAAAAAGTACCATTCCACACACATTTTAAGTCAAACTTATTAAATACCATTCCACGCATACTTCAAGTCCACCTGAAAAAGAACCATTTTACCCATACTTCATATTACCCTGATGAAGAACCAAGCCACCCATACTTCAAGCCAAAATGAGAGAGTAGCATTTCTACCACACTTCAAGGTAATCTGACCAAGTACCATTTCACATATACTTCAAGTCAACCCGATGAAGTACCATGTCAACCATACTTCAAATCAACCTGAAAAGTACCATTTCATCCACAGTTCAAGTCAACCTGAAAAGTACCATTCTACCCATACTTCAAGTCAGTCTGAGAAAGGAACATTCCAGCTACATTTCAAGTCAATCTCATGATATCTCATAATGTCTCATACCACCAATACTTTAACTCAACCTGATAAAGAACCATTTTACTCATCCTTCAAATCAATCTGATAAAGTACCATTCCAACTATACTTCAAGTCAGTCTGGTAAAGTACCATTTCACCCATACTTCAAGTCAACCTGATGAAGTACCATTCCACCAGTACTTGAAGTCAATCTGAGAAAAGTACTATTCCACCCACACTTGAGGTCAGTCTGACAAAGTAACAAACCACTTATACGTCAAGTCAACCTGATAAAGAACCATTCTACCCATACTTCAAGTCAACTTGATAAAGCACCATTCCACCTGATAAAGTGCCATTCCACCCACATTTTAAGTTAACCTGAAAAAATGCCATTCCACTGACATTGAAGTCAATCTGATAAAGTAGGAGACCACCTATACTTCAAGTCATCTTGATGAATTGCCATTCTACCCATACTTCAAATCAACCTAATAATGTACCATTCCATCCATATCTTAATTCAACGTGATAAAGTACCATTTCACCCATACTTTAAGTCATCCTGATAAAGTAACATTCCAGCGGTACTTGAAGTCATCCTCATAAAGTACCATTCCACCCACACTTCAAGTCTATCTGATAAAATATCATGCAACCTATGCTTCACGTCAACCTGATAAAGAACGATTCTAGCCTTACTTCAGGTCAACCTAATAAAGTTCCATTCCGCCTATAATTTGAGTCAACGTGAAAAAGTACCATAACATCCATACTTCAAGTCAACCTGACAACATCAGGTTAACTTGATAAAGTACTATTTCACCCATATTTCAAGTCAACCTGATAAGTACCATTCAAACCCACACTTCAAGTTAACCTGAAAAAGTACAATTCCACCCACACTTCAAGTCAACCTAATAAAGTACCATTCCACCCATCTTCAGGACAATCTGATAAAGTACCATTCCACCTATATTTAAGTCAACCTGAAAAAGTACCATTCCTCACATATTGCAAGTCAAGCTGATAAAGTAGCATTTCACCCACAGTTCAAGTCAACGTGATGAAGTACCATTCCATCCATACTTCAAGTTAACCTGATAAAGTACCATTCCACCCATACCTCAAGTTAACCTGATAAAATACCGTTTAACCCCTACTTAAGGTCAACCTTGTAAAGTACCATTTCACCCAAATTTCAAGTCATTCTGATGAAGAACCAAGCCACCCATACTAAACATCAAGCTGAGAAAGAAGCATGTCACCCACACTTCAAGGCAATCTGACCAAGTACCAATCCACCTATACTTCAACTCAACCTGATAACTAACCATTTTACCCATATTTCAAGTCAACCTGATAAAGTACCATTCCACCTATACTTTAAGTCAACCTGAAAAAGTACCATTCCTCCCATATTTCAAGTCAAACTTATAAAGTAACATTTCACATACACTTCATGTCAACCTGATAAAGTACCATTCCATCCATACTTTAAGTCAACCTTATGAATTACTACTCCACTCACACTTCAAGTCAACTTGATAAAGTACCATCACACTAACACTTCTACTCAACCTAAAAAAGTAAAATTCTACCTATACTATAAGTCACCCTTCAAGTAAACCTGAAAAAGTACCATATCACCCATACTTCAAGTTAACCTGATAAAGTACCAAGGCATCCATACTTCAAGTCACCCTGGTAAAGTACGATTTCGCCCATAATTCAATTCACTTCAATTCATTCTGATAAAGTAACATACCACCTATACTTCAAGTCAACGTGATAAATAAACATTCTACCCATACTTCAAGTCAACCTGATAAAGTGACATTCCACCCATAATCCAAGCAAACCTGATAAAGTGCCATTCCATCCACATTTCAAGTTAACTTGAAAAATATCATACAACGACATCAAATTCCATGTGTTAAAGTAGCAGACCACCTATACTTTAAGTCAACTTGATAGACTACCATTTTATCCATACTTCAAATCAACCGAATAATGTGCCATTCCATCCATACTTTAGTTCAACCTGATGAAATACCATTTCACCCATACTTTAAGTCAACCTGATAAAGTACCATTCCACCTATACTTCAAGTCAACCTAATGAAGTACCATTCCACCTATACTTCAAGTCAACCTGATGAAGTACCATTCCACCCATAATCCAAGTCAACCTGATAAAGTGCCATTCCACCCATAATCCAAGTAAACCTGATAAAGTGCCATTTCACCTACATTTTTCAAGTGAACCTAAAAAGATACCATTCTACCGACATCAACCGAATAATGTACCATTCCATCCATACTTTAGTTCAACCTGATAAAGTACCATTTTACCTACACTATATGTCATCCTGATCTGATGAAGTGCCATTCCAGCGGTACTTGAAATCAACCTGATAAAGTAACATTCCACCCACATCTCAAGTCAGTCTGACAAAGTATGATACAACCTATACTTCAAGTCAACCTGATAATGAACCATTCTACCCATACTTCAAGTCAACCTGACAAAGTGCCATTCCTCCTATAATATAAGTCAACCTGAAAAAGTACCATTCCTCCCATATTTCAAGTCAACCTGATAAAGCACCATTTCATCCATATTTCAAGGCAACCTGATGAAGTACCATTTCACCCACTCTTCAGGTCACCCTGATAAAGTACCATTCCACCAACACTTCAAGTCAACTTGAAAAAGTACTATTCCACCCACACTTCAAGTCAAACTAATAAAGTACCATTCCACCCATACTTCAATTCAACCAGATAAAGTACCATTTCACCTATATGTCAAGTCAACCTGATAAAGTGCCATTCCACCCATACTTCAGGTCAACCTGATAAAGTACCATTTCACTCATACTTTAAGTCAACCTGATAAAGTAACATGCCACCCATATTTCAAGTAAACCTGATAAAGTACCATTCCACCCACACTTTAAGTCAATCTGATCAAGTACCATTCCACCTATACTTTAAGTCAGTCTCTTAATGTACCATTCCACTCACATTTCAAGTCATCCTGATAAAATCCCATTCCACCCATTTTTCAAGTCAACCTGATAAAATACCATTCCACTCACACATAAAGTCAATCTGATAAAAAAGCAGACCACCTATATACCACCTATATACTTAAAGTCAACTTGATAAACTCCCATTCCACCCATACTTAAAATCAACCCAATAAAGTACAATTCCATTCATACTTCAATTCAGTCTGATAAAGTACCATTTCCTCCATACTTCAGGTCAACCTGACGAGGTACCATTCCACCCAAACTTCAAGTCAACCTGAAAAAGTACCATTCCACCCACATTTCAAGTCAACCTGATAGAGTACCATTCCCTCCATATTTCAAGTTCACCTGATTAAGTACCATTTCACCCATACTTCAAGTCATCCTGATGAAGCATAAAGCCACCCATACTTAAAGTCAATCTGAGAAAGAAGCAATTCACCCACACTTCAAGGTCATCTGACCAAGTACCATTCCACCTTTCCTTCAAGTCAACCTGATAAAGTGTCATTCCACCCATGATCAAGTAAACCTGATAAAGTGCCATTCCACCCACATTTCAAGTCAACCTGAAAAAATACCACTACACCGACATTAAAGTCAATCTGCTAAAGTAGCAGACCACCTATACTTGAAGTCAACTTGATAAACTACCATTCGACCCATACTTCAAATCAACCTAATAGAATACCATTCCATCAGACACTTTCATTCGTCCTGATAAAGTACCATTTCATCCATACTTAAAGTCAACGTGATAAGGTACCATTCCAGCGGTACTTGAAGTCAATCTGACAAAGTGCCATTCCACCCACAGTTCAAGTCAATCTGATAAAGTATCATATAACCGAAGCCTCAAGTGAATCTGATAAAGAACCATTCCACCTATACTTCAAGCCAACCTGATAAAGTACCATTCCATCCATACTTCAAGTCAACCTGATAAAGTGCCATTGCACTCATACTTCAAGTTAACCCAATAAAGTGCCATTGCACCCATACTTTAAGTCAACCTGATAAAGTACCATTCCACCAATTGTTAAAGTATATCTGATAAAGTAGTAGACCACCTATATTTCAAGCTAACTTGATAAACTATCATTCTACCCATTCTTCAAGTCAACCTAATAAAGTAACATTCCATCCATACTTCAGTTCGACCTGATAAAGTACCATTTCACCAATACTTAAATTCAACCTGATAAAGTACAATTCCACTAGTAATTGAAGTCAACCTGATAAAGAACTATTCTACCCACACATCAAGTAAACCTGATATAGTAACATACCAATTATACTTTAATTCAACCTGATAAAGAGCCATACTTCAAGTGAACCTGATCAAGTACCATTCCACCTATACTTCAAGTAAACCTGAAAAATTACTATTCCATCCATATTTCAAGTCAACCTGATAAAGTTCCATTCTTCCCACGCCCCTAGTCTACCTGATAAAGTACTATTCCATCCATACTTCAAGTCAAAGTGATAAGGTGCCATTCCACCTATTCTTCAAGTTAACCTGAAAAAGTATTATTCCTCCTGCACTTCAAGTGAAATTGATAAAGTACCATTTCACCCATACTTCAAGTCATCCTGATAATGTACCATGCCAACTGTTGGCATAATTCAAGTTGACCTGATAAAGTGACATTTCACCCACACTTAAGCCAATCTGACCAAGTATCATTCCACCTATACTTAAAGTCAATCTGGTGAAGTGCCATTCCACACATACTTCAAGTGAACTTGATACAGTACCATTCATCCCATACTTCAAATCAACCTGGTAAAATCCCATTCTGCCTAGTTTAAGTCAATCTGATAAAGTAGCAAACCACCTATACTTTAAGCCAACTTGATAAACTATCATTCTAACATTCTTCAAGTCAACCAAATAAAGTACCATTCCACCCATACTTCAATTCAACCTGATAAAGTACCATTCTATCCATACTTTGAGTCAAACTGATAAAGTACCATTCCACACACACCAAGTTAATCGGATAAAGTTCCATTCCACGCGTACTTCAAATGAACTTAATAAAGTACCATTCCACCCATACTCCAAGTGAACCTGATAAAGTACCATTCCATCCATACTTCAAGTCAAACTGATAAAGTACCATTCCACCCACACTTCAAGTCAATATAGTAAAGTACCATATCACCTATACTTTAAGTCAATATAGTAAAGTACCATACCACCTATACTTCAAGTCAACCTGACAAAGTACCATTCCATTCACTCTTCAAGTCATCCTGATAAAGTAGAATTCCACCCACACTTCAATTTAAAGTGATAAATTACCATTCCACCCACACTTCAATCCAACCTAATAGAGTACCATTCCAACCACACTTCAAGTCAACCTAATAATGTACCACTCCATCTATACTTTAAGTGAATCTGAAAAAGTACCATTCCAACCACACTTCAAGTCAACCTGATAAATTTCCATTCCACCCACACTTCAAGTCAATCTGATAAAGTACCATTTCACTCACATTTCAAGTCAATCTGAAAAAAATTCCATTCAACGCATATTTTAAGTCAAGCTGAGAAAGTACCATTCCACCCACATTTCAAGTCAACCTTATAAAGTACCATTATACCCATACTTCAAGTCAGCCTGATAAAGTGCCATTCCACCTACAATTTAAGTTAATCTGATAAAGTACCATACCATCTATACTTCAAGTCAACCTGATGAAGAACCATTCTACACATACTTCAAGTCAGCCTAATGAAGTACTATTCCACCCATACTTCATGTCAAGCCGATAGAGTACCATTCTACC
The DNA here is from genome assembly GCA_032273605.1 of Panulirus laevicauda. NCBI lineage: Eukaryota > Metazoa > Arthropoda > Malacostraca > Decapoda > Palinuridae > Panulirus > Panulirus laevicauda. Next base: position 2,483 of record JAUTXX010140361.1, on the reverse strand, counting down.
CATACTTTAATCCAATCTGATATTGTACCATTTATCCTATACTTTATGTCAGTCTGATAAACTACCATTCCACCCACACTTCATGATTAACCCGATAAAGTATTATTCTAGCGAAACTTCAAGTCAATCTGATAAAGTACCATTCCACCCACAGTTTAAGTCAACCTGGTAAAGTTCCATTCCACCCATACTTCAAGTCCATCTGATAAAATGCTCTTCCACTCATACTTCAAGTCAACCTGATTATGTGCCATTCCACCAATACCTCAAGTCAATTTGATAAAGTGCCATTCCACCCCTATTTCAAGTCAAATAGGGGCAGCGGGGGCTGGAGACCCTCCATACACTTTTTACTTTTCCAGTATCAGGAAGAGAGAAGAGGGGCCAATTGAGGATATATCTCTAAGGCTCAATCCTTTACTCATGAAGCTACCTCGTTAACAATGGAAATGACAAATATGTATGAAATAAATGTTGAAAGCAAAGATAATGATATCAATATTAATGATGATAATAATATGATTGATAATGGTAATATGATTATCATTACTACTATTATTATTATTATAAGTGATAATAATAATAATAATAATAATAATAATAATAATAATAATAATAATAATAATGATAATAATAATGATAATGATAATAATGATAATACAACCCCAGGACCAGAGGTTCATGAATATTCTCGTCTACGCTACACTCAGTTGTAGGGAGAGACGGAACTTCTTTGAAGCGTAAAGATCTTTGAGGGTCTGGGTATGTACGATCAAATTATACTGGAAGATTCTGATATAACATTCTGGAGTACGGACACAGACAACCCACACTATAATGTCACTGATAACACTCCAGACAGAAGCAAGAAGAAATTCATCAAAGATAACAGCGGGTGTCTCTATACACAGAAGCTCTGAAATATGACAATATCAAATACAGAGATTGGCCTTAGGGAAAGTACTGACAACAGAGGGAAATTCAAAAGCTTGTCTGAGAAATTTAAGTCATGAGATGCGATTCCACAAATGTAAGGCTTCCACATTATCATAATGAAGCTAAAATTACACACACACACACACACACACACACACACACACACACACACACAAGGGTATAAACAGCTCTCCACATAACTCCTTTTGACGTCACAGATGTAAACTCAGAACAATACCCCAAGAAATGTTCTCACGAGAGAGATGTGTAAACTCGAAATATATTTCCTCTTTCTGGAAATTAATTTCCATTCCTTGCACATTTTGCGGCTCGGCGCTTTAGGAGTTGATTTGATGGTTGAGGGGTTGTGTTGGTGTTGTAGGAGTTGTGTTGGTGATGCATGAATTGTATTGGTGATGAGTGTTTTGTTGTTGGCGTGGGAGTTTTCATCTTGATGCAGAAACTGTGTTGGTGATGAGCGTTGTGTTGGTGATAAGTATTGTCCTGGTGATGAGTGTTGTGTTGGAGAGGAGTATTGTGTTGGTGATGAGTGTTTTGTTGATGATAAAAATTGTACTGGTAATGAATGTTGTCTGGGAGATGAGTATCATGCTGGTGAAGAATATTTTGATAGTGATAAGTATTGTACGGGTGGTGACTATTGTGTTGGAGATGAGTTTTGTGTTGGAGATGAGCGTTGTGTTGGCAGTGAGTACTGTGTGAGCAACCCAAGAGTTTTTGTCAATAGTGCTGAAGATGCGTTGGTGATGAGGGATACAACAGCTGTGCTGGCGAGGAGGAAATTTGTCTAATGTTGATGCAGGAGGTACGTTAGCGATGGATATTGTGGTGGTGGTGTGGGAGAAGCTGTGGTGGAAATGAATGGTAAGGTGGTGTGGAGGTTGGAACTGTGGTGTGGACTTCAGGGTAATAGTGGCTGAAGTGGACTGGTGGTGATTGAGGTCTTCGTAATTTCTATCTTTGTACTTCATACTATTCTGAATTCACCATTTTTTTTTTCAAATACTTTCTCCTTCACTACATAGGCCACCTCGAGAAGTAAGTGATGTCCTTCTTTATATGTGGAGGTCTATAGGTGATTTTTTTCAATTACAGGGCTGTCGTGAGTGAAAAGTAAGTTTAGCTCTGATGGTGACTTCAAACAGAAAGTGGCAGACATTCTAGGAAATTGAAACTAAATACGGCCTGACCCTCGTGGGGATCAAAGGCGTCCTAGTTTATTTCGTGATAGACAAAGTCCCATAAGATGAAAGCTTTCCCATTGCTCCGCTTCATGTTTTCCCCAACATTCCGGCCTGTCCTTCTCATTATCATTCCCATTAAATGGTCGATAGGGATCTTCCGATCTTCTCAGGGGACTGTGCGCTAGTAATGTTATTAGATTCGACCTATTTGCCATCTTTGGTGGAAGGTAATGATTTCAAAAGGCCTCCTGATTTCCAACATCACAAGGAATTCTACGTTTTCTTTCACCAAAGGGGACTAGACCCTCCTTTGCTCTTTCTGTCTGTCTGTCTGTCTGTCTG
>JAUTXX010140032.1:0-15853 GCA_032273605.1 Panulirus laevicauda | reverse complement strand
AAAGCATACATCTCACCCTCTTGAATAATAAACCCCTGATACCCTAAAGATGCTTTCCTGTCTTTCTTTTATCCCCTTCTTAATCTCCTCCACCTCAATGAGCTCTTCACATCTGATACACAAATCCTCTTAATAACCTTTCTTTATCCATCCTCTCCTCATGTCCAAACGTCAACACATTCTGGTTGGCCCTCTCAATCACACCATGCTCACTTCCACAACTCTTTCCTACACGTCATTCTTAGTCAATCAACCTGCCTCATACCATCCTCAGGCAATTCATTTCAAGAAAATCCATCCTTTTCCTTCTGCAAGCATACACTACTTTCTCTTGTCTTTAAAAAGTAGAGCCATAAAAGTTTCATCCACAAACAATCTCCCTGGTTAACAATTTTTCTCATTAATGCTGTTATGTAAATACAAGTTGTACAAAATATAAACCTCTACACTTCCCAACGCACTTTATAAAGACACATGACTACCATGAAGAATTCTTCATATATGAAAACTTATTCTACCTGCAAAGACAATAGTGGTTAGGTTGACATTTGAAACCCACTTGGTTCCACCCATCATTCGAAAGTAAGATGCAGACACATAACCAGCAATGACTGATGCTAGGGCATAAAGGAATATCGCTGCACTATTCATGGACCCATGCCGATGGACATTGAACATTCCCAATAGTGCCATTCCAATAATTCCAACTGTAACAGCAAGGAACTGGCAACCAACACCTGAAAATATAGTAAAATCTTTCATGAAATTAATATGCACTGCTTTAAGCAACAAAAAAAAGCAAATTACATAAATAATTATTCAAATCATCAATTCCTACTTCAATAATATTACTATCAAATTCTGCATTTGATCATGGAACAGTGTAAACATGTTCAACATATGAAAATGATATAACTGGTTGATGGGCTGTAACCACTTAAGCCAAAAGTGAAACACATGATAATAGTCATCTAAGGGGTACTTATATCCACATTCAGAAGATAATGAGGCTAGCTATATTCGGTTATGTCACCTTTTAAGAAAGGCCACCTTGTTCTGTGAATAATAATACACATATTCTTAGATTTGTTTTCCATTCAATCTTACCCAAAATAGCAGAGAAAAGACTCTTGTGCTCTGGGAAGCGGAAAACATCTGTATGAATTATTTTCCAACCATACTCATCACTGTCCATTTCATCTCGTCCTTCCTCATCAATGTTGTAACGGGCAAAGTCATTCCTCAGTACACGAGTCTATTATACAGAAAACAGTATCATATCATCACAAAGGTAACTTACAAAAAATGGGGTTTAAGTCTTAGATTCACTATTGACCTTAAGAAGGAGTACACAGCCTCTCAATTCATTCACACACATCCTCAACCCATGTTCAGAGTATCAAAATTAAGTATGAACTTTCATGCTAATAGAAGCACCTTTTTCACGTTACATAATATGATGATTTTCCAAACAGGACCACAGCCTCCATTCAGCAAACCTGTACATACAATCCAAAACCATTCCTCCTCTTAAGCAACCTATCATTTGTTGTAAGTTCTACATGACGATTTTGTCTTAAAACATTTTCATCATCAAAGTGACCTGCAATTTTATACACTCATCCAGTTTTGTTAAACAAACATCATCACTTGCATAAAAGGATTGCTTTAATTTCTTCAAGGTTAAGCAGTAAAGCACTGTCACCATAATTCGCTCTCATTCCAGTTATTTTTCTTCTAAACAATAAAAAAAGTGACATTACTTATTCTTGATTTATTTCAAAACTCTCACTAATACCATTATTTACTCTCATACAAGCACTACTTTCAAAATAAAACCATTTAAAGAACCAGCTTTCCAAAAGAAATTTCCTTGAGAGCTTTATTATAAACTTTATCATATCTTTACCCTAACTTCATAAATGTTGTATACACTTTTGTTCTTATAACTCTCAACACTATTTGCATAAGTGTAAAAATCTGGCTAACAAATCAGCTTTTAATCACAAAAAATGAGCCGTGTGAGCTACTTATGAAGTGTTATGTGCAACAAGGAGATATTGTATGTTTGTGGACAGAATGCTAGTAGTCCACATGTGGGTGAGGCAGAGAGAAATGACAGCTACCTGGGCTAGAGGAAAGAAAACTGACAACAACTGAAGAGCTAGCTCACTACACAGCCTTCACTAACCCTCATGATACCCAAGCAGGCATTACAATTAGTGCAAAAGTCCACCTGCCTATCCATTTTCATTTCTCCTTAGATTCATGCTGTCCACTTTCCTTACTTGTTCAAACTTCCAAACATTTGCACTCAAATTTCCTTTACTAGGTATCCTACCCTCTCTTACTGAGTTCTCACCTTCTGCTAAGCTACTCCCAGCCCCTTGTGTATAGCTTCCCTGTGATCATTTATTGCTGCATACTCTCCTGTTAATCAAATTCAAACTGATCATATCTTTACCAAACCAACAAAAATTCTTATTCATAATGAACTCTTCCACACAATACTTTTTCACTTAATTTCAAACATATCCTTATTCACAATGAACTCTTCCACACAATACTTTCACTTAATTTCAAACATATCCATTAGCTCCCTCTCTACCCTCCCTCCTGTCACCCAACATATATTGCAACAACAAAACTCATAATCTACCTTTCTTAATCTTTTTCTTCCATCTAGTTTTACTCATATCTAGCAAATGATGACTGGTGTCTAAAATACTTCCCAGTATCAGCTCCTGTCCACAATAGAGGCACTGTCTCATTCCAAAAATGCCTCTAAACTGCTTTTGATGATTGTTTAACTTCTGAGAACATAAAGCTGCTTAAACTACCCCTTACATTTCTCTAGTAACCTTGGGCGTAGGTTCAAATGTCTAATAATATAACCAAGGATAACTAATATTAGCCATAATCAACTAAACTCGAGAAAGGCAGCTGATCTTCAAATGAAATGGTTATGGGTAGTGCTAAATCACACTAAAATGCAATACAATGTATTCTTTCCACAACTCATTCCAATAACTCTACCTAAACCTCTGTAATAGTTATATCAATACTAACTGTAGCTCTGAATTAATACAAAACACCTAGCTTACAATCACTTGCACCTTTAATGCTATTTCATCAAACTCTTTTACCCCATCCCCATTTCTATCAAATTTACTTATCTAGAAATAGACAACGACAAACCAAAATAATGATGACAAATCCCATGAGGAGGAAAACGAGAACCATGGAATTGATGATGGACAGCCAGTGGATCTCCAGACTTCGAGGAAAGAAACTATTATCCTGAATAAGATGTCCACGATCCGCATAATTAATCCTGGTAAATAAAGAATATCCATTAGATGTTTCAAAATCAAGATTTTCACAATCAATCAACACATTTCTAAAAGAGATTTTCAAAATTTCTGTGAAAATAAAATTGATTTGTGCAATCAGAATCAGCAAATGTTCACTGTAGTATCTCCACTAGGACTCTATTAGAATATATGAACATGACATGTATCCAATTTGCTTTGAAATATCAGGAAGGACTACCTGTCTTGTTATCAAAGTGACTGCTTACTGGTATAGATGTTTATCTTACTAAAACTAATATCCAACATTTCATATGTTCAAATATGCATGGTATATTATGTATAAATGTCCCTGTTTTGCCATTCAAGAAGACCTCAAGAATGTTCAAGCACTTCACTTTCACAGCCAATCTATATCTTTTCTGTTCTACAATATACACAAAAATACTTTCCTCTTGGGAACAAACCATACAATATGTATGTCACAGGGGACCTGTATAGATGTCCCTGTCTTGCCATTCAAGAAGACCTCAAGGATGTTCAAGCACTTCACTTTCACAGCCAATCTATATCTCTTCTGTTCTACAATATATACAAAAATACTTTCCTCATGGGAACAAACCATACCATATGTATGTCACAGAGGACCTGGAATCATCTATATCCCATGACATTAGGTACTAGAAAGGGATTCTTCCCACTAAGATATTCTGAAGTTAACATTTCCCAATGTGATTAAATTGTGTTAATTACAAATTTCTGGTAAAAAATAATTGTCTTTCATCTATCTATGGTGTACATTCAGGGACATGTTTTTACCATGCTTATCCTTCATTTTTACAAAAAGAAAGCCGGTATTATTAACAGCTACAACTCTTTCAGCAGAAGATAAGCTTTAACAAAGAGCAAGGCATTCCTGCCTACTTCATTTTTCCATTTCTGATGAACAGAGTGTACCTGGAATTGTGTATCTGACAAGGAAAGTTCCATATCTAATTATTAACCATAATTCATAAGTACCAATCACAAAATTTTCTTTCAATGCAGTTGTCCCACACTATAAAAATTCTCTTATTTATATTTGAAGCACTAAAATAAAATATTCTGACACATGACTGAGATTTGTTGTGAAAAGTACTCACAATACAATAAATTAATATACACAATTTATAAAGTATTACACTTTTGTAAGTGGACTCAAGAGTGTAGAATTTCCAATCTGTATTGCAAAAATAGGTAACCATTGTGCCTCTGAGCTCAAAAGTAATGAACGATCAAATACAGTATACAGTATTTATTTAAGCCCTAGTTCTCTTCAAATCAAACTGGAATATCTAAAGTACTAAACACTATCAAATAAGAGAGCAGAAATAGTCTCATTATATAGAACCCTTTTTTTTTCTTCTAAACTGCAACTTATACTGGGAAATGAGTTGCTGGAAGGAAACACTGTTAACTGATACCTAAGTATTAATCAAGAATATATTCAATTACAAAATGATAAATTTCAGTCCTAGTCTTAAAAGAGGCAGCTCAGTAAAGAGCATTTGGTGCTAAGAGGGTTCTGAAAAAGTAAATAATTTAATAGCAATAGACATGAATCTACAATAGCTGCCTTACTTTGTGGGGATCCATGTCACTGAGTATGTGATCTTTAGTGTGAGAGGTGCATCTACATCATCCAGACTGATGGGGCTATGTTCTTTGGTTACATTCACGTAAATAATCTGGAATGTCAGTAATACAAAGTCCCAATTGTAGAAAAGGAAATATTCTTTGATTATGAATGATAATGCCAACCTTCAATGTCAATAACAATATTACTTGGACATCCTACAATTACAATAAAGTATGCATGGTGTCATACTAGTGCACAAAGGCATTACATTCAGAAATGGCTAGAGTCCCAAGTGCAGAAGAAGTGGATAACTTACATATTATAACTGGAACTAGGGAAACAAAGGTAAGAGTAAAGATATAAGCTTGATGTGTGACGTAAAAAAATATATATGGTTAGGGATGAGTGTCATAAGTCCTTAATGGCATGGCATCACCATCAAGGACATAATGACAAATAACAAGAGACTGAATAAGATATATGGTAACAAAGAAGGTAAAAGACGAGGAGGACTATGACTAATATGGACATATGCACCAAGTGAAGTGCTTTGGGCTGAAGTTATTTCAGGTGATTAAAGTCTAAAGTTAAGAAGTTAAGAAATAAAAGCATAAAACTTCATTTCAGAGAAAAATCAAATGGGATGCTCTAAAACCACTGCAAAACAAAAATCCAACTCCAATTTGGTCTACAGGTTCTCTTTCCTCCCTGCACTTCTGACACATATATCCTATTTGTCAACCTTTCCTCACACATTCTCTCCACATGTCCAAACCATTCACGCACACCCTCTTCAGCTCTCTTAAACTCATTCTTTTTAATACCACACCTCTGTTTTACCCTTTCATTACTAACTCTATCAAGCCACCTCACACTACATATTGTCCTCAAACATTTCATTTCCAACTCCTCCATCCTTCTCCACAAAGCCTTATCTACAGTCCATGCCTTGCATCCATATAATGTTATCTGGTTTACTATATCCTCAAACATACCCATTTTTGCCCTCCCAGATAATCATTCTTTCCATATATTCTTGAGCACTCCCACAACCTTAACCCCATCACCCAAACTATGCCTCATTTCTGCTTCAATGGTTCCATTCATTGTAACATCCATTCCCAGATATCTAAAACACTTCACTTCCTCCAATTTTTCTCTAATTAAACTCACACCCCAACTAACCTGTCCCTCAACCCTGCTAAACTAAGCTACCACCTTCTGCAGTTCCTCACTCAAATATTTACATATACATGCAAATTAATATCATACCTTATCCTCATTGTAGAAGATATTGAAGTGCTGATGAGTCCAGAGGAATACCTTATGAGTATGAGGGACAAAGCCAGATTCTTCCAAGTGACCAATAAAGTCCCTTACAGGTATTTCATCAATCACAAACTCAAAATAATAGTGCTCTTCAATAGCCTCTCGTAAGTACTGCACTTCCAGTTCTGATAAAGTCAGGTCACACAGCTTTGCATTCTGCATGTTTTCTGGATGAAATGAAAGATCATAACAGTAAAAGAATGATCATACTTTTGACATTTTGGATGCACAACAAACAATGCAGACAATGAAATAAAAGTTCAGAGGAACAACTTTGTGAGTGTGAGGGGCTAAACCAGATTCTTCAAGGTGACCAACAGAGTTCCTTACAATTATATCATCAATCAGTAATCAAAATAAGTGTTCTTCAATAGCCTCTCAAAAGTATTGCACTTACAGTTATAAATAAAAATCAGATCACAAAGCTTTGCATTCTGCATGTTTTCTGGATGAAAGCAAAGATCATAACACTTTAAGAATGATTATGATTTTTGACATTCAGGAAGCATGTCAAATAATGTCAACACCAAGGAAAAGAAATGAAAAAATTTCAAAAACTTTGCTTGCCAACTGCAGACAATCAGTCAAAACCGCAAGTGTTCACTATTGAGTAGCAGGAGCCCTCTCCAACAAGTGGCCTTCACCGGAGAAAGAGATAAAATGAGAAAGAAAGGATTAAAAAAGGAAGAACACATAAGGTATATAAACTGAGGATAAACATGAAATGTATATAGGCAAAAAGCCCAGTCAATAAGTTTTATAGTGACATAAATAAATCCAACAATCCTAACACAGAAGGCATAATGTGATTTCAAGCATGACTTCATTACTCTCAACTCAGGATGGTAGTACTTCCCTGGTTGGCTGTTACAATTAAAAATTTTGAAAAGCATTACCTTTAAACTTTATTTTGTAGTCAGACTTAGCCATCCGATCCCCATCCAAGACCTCTCCCAAAGTAAGGCTTTTGTGTTCAATCTGTAAAAATATAAGATTCAAAGGATGAAAAACCATATCTCTATTGCATTATGAAATTCTGAAAATGTATTTGCTTGGCAGGACATTAAAAACACCCTTTCACCACCTACAATGAAATATTTCTATAATCATACACCTTCCTCACCCACGACGATAATTATGAGACAAGTAGATACTACTCTAACTCGCAATAAAATCTAGTGTGATTGCAGGAAATAGTTGACACATATGGGGAGGATGTTGGAGGTAACTTTTTCTTGTAAAAATTCTAGCTCTTTACATATCATCTTTTACTAGTCTTTTATGACCATATGGTTACTAAAGTGAAAATTAGGAACATACGTCGCATAATTTTTTCCACAATTGCTTGGTTGGTGGGAATACCTCCTATGCAGGCCTCCCCTTCTTAAGTAATCATGTTAGATCCACTCTGTCACTTCTTTCCATATTTCTCATGCAGTACTTTTACGCTTTCCTCACAAACTGATAAAAATTATAAGAATTACTTCTCATCACTTAAATCATACAACAATCTACATATTTTCTGCAGGACAACCATGTATGCACAACCCACCTCAAATGATGCCAGTTACTATCTGAGGGTTAACAAACAAATGCCAGACTCAGAAGTACAGTATCATTGTGGTTGAAGGGGGATAACCCTCATATATACAACCTTTCTGGGGGTGAAATAGTTTTTATAACATGCCTCCAAGCAAGTGCTCTCTTTTATGATCAAAGGGGTACTCTGTATGTGAGAAAAAGGAGGAGGTAATTCAACACATACTGAAAGTAAAAGCCATAATAATGTTAGGATTTTAAACATCAACTGAACACCAGGCAATGTCACCCCACTTTATATGGGAGAATATAACAAGACACTTAAACATGAAAGGCATTACATGAAAATCCACATATGGATTTATAATCTAAAATTAAAGAAAAGACTTCAGTACAAAAAAAATTGTCATGATACAGAGTCGAAAACAAGTTAAAAACAAGTAAAATTATAGAGGAGCATCTTTGTGTATTTAACCATGGATCCTGGTGGAAAAGAAACTGAAAACTGGCACCTGATATTCAAATACTTACAATATTGGGGTGACAAACAGGTAGCTGGTAATAGTGGTAGGTTTCATGTGGATTAAAGTAAGGACCCACTTTGTTAACATACAATATAACCTGAAAAAAAAGTTAATACAGTTACTAAAATACCAAAAACTGGACAAGCAAAGGATACAACAGACAATATAAATTGAAAAAAGATAGCTGGAAATAGTGGTAGGTTTCATGTGGATAAAAATAAGGACCCACTTGTTAACATACACTATAACCTGAAAAACAGTTAATACAGTTACTAGAATACCAAAAACTGGACAAGCAAGGGATACAACAGACAATATAAACTGAAAAAGTTACTAAAATAAATAAAACAGCAACCAAAAAAGTTTTCTTAAGATAAAAATACCAGTAAAGTTTATCATCAATTTTAAATTCTCTATGATAAAGCAACAATCAAATAATCTTAAAAATTTCAAGGCAGTAATTGTGCTCACTAGTTTACTTTCATTTCTTTCTGCTGTACTACTGGATATATTGCTTTCCAGTTTAGGACAACCAGAGAAATAACAGAGATTTGGAATACGAGTACTTTAATGGACTCTTTATACTATCATTTGTGATTTACACTGGGAGAAGCATGAACTAGAGCATTCCCTTTACTATTAAGAATAAAATCTGATCATGGAAAGAGATATGATGATTAGGGAAATGTGGTAAAACAGAAACATTTCTGGAAATCAAGAGAAATATGGAAGCTTTACCTACCTTCCCCTTGCAACCCAAATCTATCTTATTTTCAAAGTCATTTGAAAATTATGTTAGTGTTATGGTGTCGCTGTATTCAAGTGCTGTGCAATTTATTTGATGACTGAGGTTTTTGTGTTTGCAGACTCTGTTTACTTCCTCCAGCTGCATTTCCCTAATACACATAAACCCTCACTCCAACTGCTTTACTCAAAGCCTTTATTCAAAGTCATTCAGTGCAATCTGATGTTCCTCATCATGTTTCACAACTGTTATTGTATTCACTACACACCACAGTGTCAAATGAAAACACTCAATATCCAAAGCTAATTGCAATGGGGAGACAAAAATAAAACTCTAAATCACACTTCCCTCGTCTTTTAATTCCACACAGAATTTCTAAGGTGCCCCAGTCCGGAAATTCCCTTGCTTTATCAACTTTTACTAATATACAGAAGGAAAACTGGTAAAAGTCTTGTCTACCTTCACATCACAATTAGCACTGAAAATTTAATGGGTTTTCCTGCAATGCTAATATGACATTTCTAGAATAAAATAAAATTGGCAAAGTGTGATTTGGAGCATTGTACTAAATATCACTTATGGTGATAGCAGTAATAGTTATGTATATCAAGAAAAAAGCAGCATTCCTTAATATAAAACAGATAGACAGTACACTCATAAAATATCAACATGTATGAAAAAAATCACAACTTCCAGCTGAGATGTATCTTACAGTTCAATATTCTAGTTAAAATATATCAGTCACACCCAAGAATGAGCATTGCACAACCGCTATCAAATCTCAACAAACAAATGACAGACCAGCAACCAATTATGCTACTGTCATTTCATGTGAATCCTAGCAGCAAACCACTTTAATGCTAATATATTTCTCCTATACTTCTCAACTTATACTTGAAGTTTTCACAGGTTCTGTTGATTTTCTGCTCACATTTTACTCACTTTAACATTAATCAACCTCACATAGTCCATGCTACATATAATCCTTACTATTAATGCTTTATCCAAAAATCATTAAATAAATTCTAATACTCCAAATCATATGCCAACTTGCTACTGTATTCTGTAGATAGAATACTCTTCAGGCAATGCAGGAAAAAATCATTTGATATCCAAAACAGCACTGCAGGTCTAAACTAGATTCTTACCAGCAAGTTTTCATAAATATTGAGATTCATATAAATATCAGTTCTCAGGTGAATAGATCAATTTCTATTTCACTCAATCCACTGAAGTTGGGGAACTCGCACCTATTGCCGTGTTGAAATCAAAGCAAAGTGTTGGGTAAAATAGTCAAACGAAACAACCTTGCCAAGAGGCTTTGTCTCATAGCCTCTATCCCTAATTCATATCAACATAACTAAAGGATGACACATAGGAAAATGTATGGCAATCTATCAATATCTCTGCATCAAAACTAGTCTTTGGATATGGTTGCTTCAGTTTTATATGTTTTACTTATTTTCTTGTCATTACATAAATATCTGTAGATCAAGATTTGGAGCATTATATTTACTGAATGACTCAAGTGATATATCCAGAAGTATATGGGGCCAAGGTGAATGGAGGTAATATACCTGTAAAAAAAAATCAACAGAACCTAAGAAAACTACACCTAACCTCTCTAGCAATCAAGATTCATCTTAGCTTTCAATAATCTAGCTGAAACATTCCAGTCACACTCAAGAAAATGCACTGCCAATGAGGCAGCATATGTTAAAGTACACACAGTATGATTCACAGGACTTTAACATATTACTGGTATATTACAACTCACTAAACTAACATGTGAGGTTTATATGTTCTGTTGCAATTTTACAAGCATAGTATCCTCTTTTATACTAACAAATTTCATATTTCCCCTAACATAACCTTTATCACTTTTACTTAACATCATTTAAGTTAATAAAATACTCCAAACCATGCTCTACAGGAAGTTGTAATCTCTACTATCTATATAAAACACCTGAAACATAAGTAAACATTTCCTAGTTCTAGTTTCAAATCGGAGTTAATATATAATCAAATCAACATTTGTCGAGGGCATATTTAGTTTACAAAATAACGTTTGATCTGCTAGTGCCAATTCGGCAAAATAACACCAAGTGGAATTCTATTACAATGAACTCTACGACAGTAACTGCAGCCTTTACTAAATAATTTCTTCAAAATCATTTTGTACTGTAATCTCTACATGTGCCCAAATCATTTATACACAATGGATAAACCCTTCTAGTAATTTTGTGACACCGCAAGCAGTACACAATTCTACACTGCCAGGACATGTTCGAGTATTGTTGAGGTCCTAACAGTTGCTGACACCGATATGTTACATAAATCATTCACATAAAACAATGGCAGTCGCTTACTGTAACACTGGAAACAATACCTCGTCTCCATTATTGTGAGCTACAGCCAGTGAGAGGGCAAAACAAGACAGTAACACTATTATTCCCGCAGTTGTTTTCATCTTGCTTCGTGGCTAAAGATTCCAGTATCCGAGCCACCTTGGCACTGTCTCGAACCTATGTCAAAATAAAAACAAATAAACATCGAAAGGCATTATTGTCATTATAAGACGTTAGATAACATATTCCAAATAGGTGAGAATTAAATAATGCTGTCGACATTGTTTACCATATAGCAAACATATATGCTGAGAATAATTATTATTTGGTTACTTCTTTGGCTCTTTCTTTATAAATGAAATTTTTCTTCTGCAGGTCGCTAATGATTTGATAGTCTAAATTGAATGTATGAGAATTTTCTCTATATATTTTCGGGGATATCTAAACTTGCTGACGTTTACTACAATCTTTTCCTTAATGAGTGAGAAGATTGTCCAACTAACACAGGAAAAATGGAAAATATCGAATCTGCTGTCCTACATAACATGTTACAATCTTCCCATGCACTAGCAACAAGTTTCGTATCGTAAAAAGAATGAAAAATAAGAGGATTAAGTAGAAAAGAATATCTGGGGAGAGCGTATCGATAATAGAAAGCAAATAGGCATAACTGATAAGCACGGCGGGATCTGACGGCGGCATTAAAGATCCCATTATAGCACGCTGATATCTGTCATTAGCATTACATATTATGATACAGCAAAGTAACATCCGTGGATGGCGTTATAAATCATTATATACAGCGGTGAGATGTTAGTTGCATTACGGATCCCGATACAGCGCAATGTCAGTAACATTATCAGATCCTAATAAAGGGCAGAGATCTGGCGGTGATATTAACAAATTCTGATATAGGCGCTTGTATCTAATGCAAAATATCTTTTGTTGTTTAATCCTAACGCAGGAGGGTCATGTCTGTGGCTTGCCACAAACAGCAGTCAGTAATGATTGTGGTAATGATAATGGCTATAATTCTTGGTTACACCCTATTTTCTATTATTATCATCAAATACGCAGGTGTTCGATGTCTATGGGAAGTTGGGCTAGAATTAGTTACTAGCCTGGCAGCTTTCCACCTGGTTAATTCAATAAAAGCAAAATATCGAAAAACAAAAAAATCCCAGAGGTACTATAATTCATGTTATATTTCACCTTAAACTGATAAACTTTGAAACTTGATCTTCTAACATATGTAGCGATCCATGCTACATTTTCTATTTTGTGTGTGTGAAATTTAAAGCGATTACGAGTACTTCCGTAATGACCACGCAACACAGAAGCCATTCAATAAATAAAGGGCCAAAACAATTTGTGTAGACATCTTTATTTTGAATCGTGACAAGATGCGGTAGCTAAATACCGTACAGAAAATTTATGCCACTCTACACACCAGTAAATAATCACAAAAAAAAAACAGTAGAGACAAACTTTACATTACACTATGGACAGACTGCTTGTCCATGATGGCCTGCACTTATGAATATACAAAAAAGTCTAATATCGTTATTTCTCTCTTAGAAACTAAAAATCATAAAGCTGTAAAATTATAAATAATCTTTTGATAAACTCAATAATAGCACATTTCATATTCAAAAGAGTACTTCCGTCTTGATATACAATACTAAAAAAAAAAGCTTAATAATGTCACACTCTAATACGAGTTATTCATTTAATTAAAGAAGTGGTAGAGGAATCTATACCGAAATAGGCCGAGTGTTACAGAGGTAAATGGGAGTGCCAAAGTCTGCATGAATAATCTATAATATGCAATTCAAAGTGATATGTTCATATGATACCGTAGGGCAAACAGTGATAAAAATACACAAGTTGTATACATTTTGATGCAAGAGACTGCAAAATCATTAATGCGACCGTTTAAGCTGAACTGCAAATATATTCTAACATACAAAGGTCACATAAGCAAAAAATAGTAAAAACAGATACGCGGTCGGGCTAACAATAAAACAAAAAAAATCACATTAGAATGTGAGAAATTATTCCTAGGTCACAGAGTGAAAATGTAATGTCTATCAGATAAACTTGCGTCAATGATCTTATGAAAATAAATTAATAATAATAATTCTCTAATAAGAAATAGGCGGAATTATCAACTAAAAAAAATTATCTACTGCAAATGCCTGAATTCTAAGTAAATACTTCAGTTTATAATGTAGTTGGTATACTTACCTCCATTACTTTCTGAAAAAAAAAAAAAAATCATCATACTGTCATCGACAAGTATTTTCTTATGAACTTAACACCTTTGCCTCCTGAGGCTTATTTTTGTGGTGGCAATACTTCTTGTTCTTGAAACACTTCAATTGTGCTTGGACTCGCCAGCCCTGTTGGTCTTGGCAGGCCAGATCCTATGGCTTTGAGACGGACATCTAGACATCAGCTCAATACCTTGTGGAGAGAAAAAGACTGTCTCATTTTCCTCATCCACTGAGGTTATTCCACTGAGGAGTGATGCTCGAACAGAGAATAATGAGGGACTGTATGGCACAAATTTCCCAGTGTTCCATGGGGAGAGAGGAGCCACGGACTGATACCCTATGTCAAAGCTGCAGCTTTCGTCCTGACCAATACCATAAACCCGGCTGTGTGGGGTACCGGGGCTGAGAGAGATGCTCTTGCTTGAGGGCGAACCAAAGAAATTCATGGCCAGAACAGACTTGAGAGGGGAAGTGTCCTGATCACAACAATTTTCTCTCCCTTTAAAAGGCGAAGTTAGGAAATCACGACGATCTCTCTGGTAGCACGGACTCCTGAGCAATGCCGAACTGAAAATGGAGCTATCGAAGTCGTCCACCGTCGAAGCTACAGAGTGTGATGGGGACGTACTTGATATTGGGATATACTGGGCCCACATGGGATCCATGCCATCATAACGGTGTCTTGGACAGCCCCTGGACTTGTCACTTGAAGCCACCGTGCGGGATGGTAGGACCAACCGATCCAGACTGCAGCTTCTATTTTCCAAGTAGAGATCATGCAGCTTCTTAAAGCATGGAGATGAGCTGATGAAGTCGAGCTTCAGAACATCTTTGCTGCGCACCTCCACTGTTTTCTGTTTCACGCTAAGTACATCGGGACTCTGGAATTTTTCGTTTGGTGTAAAACCATCATCATTTTCCACGTTAGGATCCACCCTTGGCAGCCTCCATGAGCGACCTTTGTTTACATCAGCTGTATCACGGGTGTAGTAGTTTCGTTCCTGCTTGATATCCTTCCGCTGATTATATTTCCTATCAATCCCGTCGACATGATTGCCACATGCTCTCTTGTTCTCGGAGTTTAATGTTCGGAAAGATACCGAGAAGTCTGGGTTTGAGTAGGTAGAGCAAGTGCCATCCGCCTCCACTGAGCCAACCTGAGATGTTCGCATCTTTATTATTACAAAGAAAATGTCTTAGGGTATCTACATTATAACGAGTACGGTAATTCTAGACGCCTATTGAACTTGTGTTTAGCGTCAATATACCAATAAAAACCTTCTCTTTTGCTGTATTCTGTACACTATCGTTCCAAGAATATAGTTCATGCAATACCAGGTCTAATAATTCGTACCGAGTAAACACTGACATAACACATATGTACCTTCCCTATACAACTACTTTATATTCCTAAGGGATGATTCACATCAACCTCACATAACTTAGTTTTCTTAATCCCCACCATCGAATCTCCTTTTTATTCATCACAACTATTCAGTTACAATTCCTTTCCTTTACCAAACTTCTGCCTAAAGGAGTGTGAAGGTAAACAACCACTCATAGAAAACGGGATGGCACCTGATGGTGGCCAAAGTACCTTTGAGTGTTGTGCCCTTGACAGACAACTGTTCTGTTGTTGACAGTGATAATGATCATCACAGCTGCTCCAATTGAACCACCGTGTCTTGAACAGCTGCTTCAACTCAATGTAATTCTTGTCTTCTGAAACACAAGTACGCGACATTTAGGGAAGAACGTTCTGAAATAGCTAAGAACCTCGCCAAATCACTTAAAAAGTCCGACCTGAACCAAACGGGAAATCTCTGGTTAAACACCTGGAAAATCCTACATGGATGAAAAGAGCCAAAGGAAAAAAGTGGGAATGAGCGAAATACGCTTCATACTCTACAAATCTTGAAGTACCATCCAACAAGCTTCCTATGGTAAACATGAGCTAAGACTTCCTTTATGAGAATGACCAAGAGAATAATGTTAAGTATGATCCAAGAAGAGACTACGTTAAGTATGATCCAAGTTATGTCAAGAATGCCCTAACAAGACATGTTTTACGACGCAACAAGGAAGTCGTAATAAACATGACCCTAGTCCTGTGTTAGTATGACCCAAGAGTCATGCATTAAGTATAACCCAACAAGAAAGTCT
>JAUTXX010139921.1:0-15856 GCA_032273605.1 Panulirus laevicauda | reverse complement strand
GGAGGAGGGTGGATGTGCTGGAAATGAGATGTTTGAGGACAATATGTGGTGTGAAGTGGTTTGATCGAGTAAGTAATAATAGGGTAAGAGAGATGTGTGGTAATAAAAAGAGTGTGGATTTTTTTTCCTCTACAGTTCACTCATGCAAAAAACAGAGGATACAGATAAAAAAAAAAAAATAATACACACACTAGTTCAGCAAAATCTTCTAAATTCACATGTTTACCTTCTCAGGCTGTTGTCTATCATCCAGATCTGATATAGAGTGAAGAGACCCAGACTCAGAGTAGCAAGATACCAACACATCATCCCTGCTGATGGTTGGGAAGTCATCACGTGTGCTGTGTCGCGATGATGGAGGTGATGACCTTGACCTCTTGTTAGACCTTGACCTTGAGTTTGACCGCGACCGTGCTCGCTCTGACATGCCAACAAGATGAAAAAAGGATAATTATTTTCTCAGCACAAAGTGCAGTATTTCCTACAGCTGGGGAAAACAAGGCATTCACAAATATTTCTAAATGGAAAAACAGCAGAAGAGTAAAGTTTACATGCATGTATGTTCATAATCACAAACATACCTCCACAGTGCAGCAGACAGATAATCAGCCCAAAAATCTAACAGGATTGAGTTTAAATTCTGGACACAACAGCTGGTTCACAGCCACCCTAGGTGCCCTCCTCCCTTCTAGGATCTGGTCAATATATGGGTGTCTGCTGGACCCTGCTTACTTAAGGTTACACAATGTGTGAAACATCACCTTTGGCAAGGCTGTATCATCGTCAATTGACAAAAGAGAGTAAAGTCTTGTGAAAGAACTCCTTACTTGTGAGTTCCTCCTGTCTCTGCTCCTAAGTGTAATGCAGCCTTGGCACTACGGGAGCACCTGGACAAGGGGTCTGGATTGTATAATAATACATGAGGTTAAGGGAGAGAGGGAGAGAAACTCTCTTCTTGTAATACACAAACAGTAATAACACACACACACATACATATAGGTCATACGCTTAGCAGGAGTGCATGCGGTTTTAGAATTAGCCTCAACAGTTATATAAGAGATACAGTTTTTTTTTACCATCTCACTGTTAGAGAGATGGGGCCCAACAAGAGAAAAACTCCCTCCCCATATTGTGCAAATATGTAATTACAAACACATACAAAGGAAACATTCGGCAAGCTGTTCACACCCTACTTAAATTTTCTTTTCAACCTTGGTCACCACATCTAAAACAGCACAAAGTACTAACAGAGGAAGACAGAGATGGTAACAGAATTTAGAGAGTTAAGATACAGGAAAAAGCTAAAGGCCTTTAATTTACCCACCATGGAATAGGAAAAGTGTGGGATGACCTGATTGCAACCTTTGAATTTTTAAACCAGTTCATTGATGTAGAAAGGGAACAGTTAGCTTTTTGAAAAATACAATAAAATGATAAAATAACCATAGATTTAAACATGAATTCAAAGACACTTACAAAAGATGGGAGAATAAATTGGATGGACAGGGGGATAAATGGGATGACATGCTATCTATGAGCAGAAGCAGGAGATATGAAGAGGTCAAAGTAAACCATGGAATAGTTCCTCAGGTTCTGGTTTCAGTGCACTGTGCATGACAGCCAGAAAATAAGTGTGTGCAAATGAGGTCATCGTATGTATGTAACTGATGCTACATCACTAATGCATGAGATGCAGATGTGTATATCTATATTTTTCTAAGCCTAACTACTTCTGTCACAGTGAGAAGGCATCAGCAACAAACAAACAACAACCTCATTGGCACACATACACTTTCTAGTTATCCTACAAGAAGCACTGATAATAGAGCCTATCATCCACAGCCAAGTCCCTCTCATTATTCCATACTACCAAAGAACTCGACCAACCTATCAACTATCATGCACCCTGAATGGCAATAACATCTTTAAAATGCTTTTGTCCATAACTTTCTTTATTTTACCTTCAAGCAATGAAAGAGTTTAATACTTCATCCTTTACTATGTCTCTTGTCCAATTCTTAACATAACACATAACTTATCCATCTCTGATGCCCTTACTTCTAAACTATCTGGACACAGAAAAATGAGGTTTCAAATTCATTCATTTGAGGTGACAGTGTTCCATCACCCAATCTTCTTATACATTCGACACTAAAGTGTTTTCCTCTTCTCTATCTCACAGAGCTCTCTATATAAATCTCATTCAAACACTCTTAACATATCCATTTATACTGTAATATCAGATTACAAAATAATTTTTTGCAAAACCTCATGAAACAGTAATGTGAACAATCTTCCTCAAGGATTTCAAAACATAGAAACGAGGTGTTTCATTACAAACAAAGTGTTACCAACTAGTATCTCAAAAAATCCAGAATAAAATGCAACAGAAAAGTTACAGGCAACAGAACTAGAAAAGAAAAAGACTTAAAAAAAAATCCAAACTAAATTCTACTGAATAATTTGCTAAAAGCTCTTCATTACAAATATGCAACTACCTAGATCTGAAAACAGGAATTCTTTTACTAGGCATTACATGACAAGGAATATAAGGTACATGCAGTGAGTGAAGCTGTATAAAGTTGAGACGGGGAAAACATGCACCTTTCACCCTGGAGATAGGAGTACGGGCCAGGGGTGGGGAGCTGGGTGAACTTTGGCTATTGTGAAGATTAAGGTCATCGTAGGTACCATTACTGGCAGTAGTGGGTGAACTACCATGGTTTGGGGAGATATGTGATTCACTGAGAAGTTTGTTGGTACTGTTTCCCTCCTCCTCACCCCACTCAAAGTAATCCTCATTGGTCTGGATGCGGCTGCTGGCAGAAGTTTCTGAAGCAGTTCGATATTCATCATCAGAGGAACATACATAACGGCTGTTGGTGGACGAAATCGACTCATTGTGCATATCACTGCCCTGGTCACGCTCAGCTGCCATACTTTCAAAGTTTGAACTGAAAAGGTAATAATCAGTCAGACTAATGAATTTCATAAAAGTATATACAACTTGTACACAGAATAAGCCAGAAAGAACAACGAGTTTAACATTTTAAGTTCATAATCCATATTATTGTGGTGATGCAATAAAATCAAGCAATAAACAAATACAAGCAATAAACAATGTTGAGAGGTAATGAAAGCAAGTCATACACAGAAATTTACAAATATTGTAAAAACAGTGTATCCTCCTGATGAGATTCACAACCTGAACAAAATTATTTGGTTCCAAAGGTGTTTAGTTCACCAATTTACAAAACTGAAATCCTAAATTCCTTTTTTTCTTACCTGTTCACCATTTCCTGCATCTGGGAAGAAGTGTCAAACATAAAACTTTTGGAAAGTATTCCACATTCAAGAATCTCAGTAAATACAGAATGCCCCCTCTTACATGGAAAAGTAGTTACTTTTTGGTAATAAAATTACTTACTTCTGTGAGTTATGTCTCTCCCTCTTGGCAACAATCTCTCTTTCAATTTGCTCTCCAAGGGTAAGTGGTCGGTCTTTTGATTCTTTCAGATTGGCAGCATTTCTTAATGCCTGAACCCAATTGCCCCGGATGCCTGACGTTACAGCAGAGAAAACATATTTCTTCTCTTCCCACGTCTGTGAAAAACACAAAGTCAAAACAATAAGTGATTGAGAAAACTGTTCATGTCAACAGAAAAGACTATGCAATGCATTTCATCATCATATCAACAAATCACTGCAAAAAATTCAGAGAAAATTACCAAAATATTTAATTAGTTTAAATCTGCCCCTTCAGACAATCATGCATCAGCAACTACTCCCTGGTATAGGTATCTTTTTTAACTGCAATTTACTGCATGATTCTTCTCATCAAATGAAAAATTATGGTACTTAAGAATCAATTACTGACATGAAGATATGGGTCCATTTCTCTATTTCTAGCACCAGCACTTGTACAAGGATTGTGCTTTGTTTCTAATAATCCACGAGATACAGGTTCAAGCCTACAGTTTGGCAGGACTGGCAGACACTACTGGTTTGTGTGTGTACGTGTGTGAATGTACAAAGCTTATCACTGTCATGTTAATGTCCTTCGATAAACTACTTTTTTTAAGCTCAGAAATTGCATTCTTTGAGAAGTGATAAAGTGCAAAAATGTTGGCCATTTTTTCTATGCAGCAGCTGGTGAAAAAAGAACAGCCTTGTACAAAGGACACTGACAGACAGAAAATGTACTTATATTCAACAAATCCTCAAAGTCAATGTGTCTGGCTACTTAAGATTATTGTTTACGGCAAATACATGAAATGCATTTAACAAGTTAGAAATGTATGATTTCTGCAAATATGCAGATATACTACTTACCATAATCACAAAGCCATAGTTTCTTGCCACTTCACATTCCTCTATTGATTTTGCAACACTAAGATCGATGATGCCATCTAAAATTCCATTGTCCTCAGCACTGGGGTCACGGTAAAACATGAGACCTGTCCCTCGGAGCACAAACCAATATTTGTTCCAATCCTGATGAAACATTTGAGGTTAGTAACTTTCGAACTATTTCACACTCATCTCTAACATCATACAACAAAACTTAAGTTCTATTTCCCCTAGCGACCAGTAAAGCACTGCTGAATTCACTCCTCTCCCCTTTCTTTCATTCTGAATCCTCTTTTAAATTTAAACTTCCACTCTTCAATGTTACATGTTTGATCATTTCATCTAAATCTTAGGTCCTTACATGAAAACATATCAGTTAAAACAGTGATCTGCTTACTTTCTGGAATATTATGTCAGCAAAAATCGCAACAGGAAAGGTATTACTAAAGAGGAGATAAATACTAAGGCTTCTACATGCACATACATAATTAAGGAGTTTTCTGAATATTCTTTTCCCCTTAAGTGTTTCCTAAATATACACATTAACCAATCCACCTTAATTTTTGAAGAAGTAAAATAAAGACAATAATAAGGCTTCCCTAAGTATGTAACTTATTCAACAACTCACATTATTCTTTAAAAATACCTTCATTCCTAATGATACCTTGCTTTTGAGAAAGGCAAACACACAAATGCATATAAAGTTAAAGATCTGACATATAAAAGACCAGATCCAAAGGTCATAAGAAAAACATATAACAATTCTTATCATCATTTGCAGAAGTACTTCACAGCAATGGTTTAAATGGGTATGTGGACTGGGCACTTGGAGATACCAGCTGCACCTCTGTGCTTGAGATGTCATGGGTACTGGTAGGAAGCTGATCTAATATACACAGTGGTGATCTATCTCCGGGTGAAAGATCAGTGTTTTGGCCTCCCCAACATCTGATAGCAGGTGCTTTCTGATATTTATAGGGCTCAGGCTAGAGGTGGGAAATTGTACTGTCTTGTGAACAGCTGGCAACACAAATTGGTTCATATGTTATTTTGTACTGTGCAGTCACACTAAAACGTTTTAGGTTCAGTTATCTGTCAAGGTTTACTTTTTTTATGTCAAAATATTTTATAAAATGTACTTTTGTTGGGCCATACCTTAAACTTAATGTACCAACTGTATATCATGTTGAAGTCTATACAATATCTATCTATCTGTACTGAATTTCGAACATTCCACACAAAAAAAGATCAAATGATAACTTTTGTGGTTCAAGGTTAAATCGGTGTAATGTGCAATATACCTGATTAAGAGACTGCTTCATTAGCCATCCCTTCTTGATATAAAGGAGATCTTCAGCAGGCAGATCCACTCGCTGAAGATCTGGGTTGACTGTATAAGGTGGTGATACCTCTAAACCACATCCATCTGGATCTCCACGAATCTTGGAAAAATAAAAATCAGGGAAAACATCAATTAACTGGGACAGATGACCCTATTCAAAAGAAAGATATCACATACATCCTCATCAATTCTTTATTCTAACTGGTACATGATAACAGAAATCAACACCTCCCACACTATACCAACCCCTACACATGAAGCCAAATGAGGATCTCTTCTTCTCAAAAGGCTCAGTCATCCATTCTAAATGCAACTTAGCTAACCAGGGAAAAGACGAAGAATGGCCCATTCACTCATATGCACACATAAATGCCCATACATGCACATATACATATACATACACAGATATTACATATATACACATGTACATATTCATACTTGCTTGCATTCATCCATTCCTGGTG
Organism: Panulirus laevicauda; assembly: GCA_032273605.1. Taxonomy (NCBI): domain Eukaryota; kingdom Metazoa; phylum Arthropoda; class Malacostraca; order Decapoda; family Palinuridae; genus Panulirus; species Panulirus laevicauda. Next base: position 9,700 of record JAUTXX010139921.1, on the reverse strand, counting down.
CTACCCCTGCCCCACAAGAAACCCCCTGCTTCAGCAAGGTAATGAAAAAAAAAAATCTTCCCTATCCACTTACACATTCCACTTACACATTAAGAAAGACGGTGACATACATATTTTCTTACATGATCTGGATTAGATGTATCTGTTTTATCCTGGGAAGTGCTCTTTGTCAGATCTGAAGAACCATCAGTCTCATCTTGAGCATCACGCTCTCGAGTCGGTTTCACATCCCCTAAACCCGGCTGTGTAAACAAGAATACATTGAAAAATATAACAACATTTTGTACGCCCTATGTTTAGTAAAGCATATAAATGTAAGTATATATAATTATATGTAGATGTGTATATGAATTAGTCTACCTTCTAGCTCTGGGAACCACTTCCTTTTTCTAAGGGACACCTGCATTATTCAGAAAGTTGGCCACATCTACTGGGTGGGACCAGAGATCATATAATGCAGTAATGCTGTAGATATATCTACATGGGGTGAGTGTGAAGCAACTGAGCAGTATCTGTTTGGTGACTTCACTGAGGTAGTTACATCTCGGGCATGAAGGATCCTGAGGTATGCTGAGTCAGTGTTTATAGTGTTGTATGAATGGGTGGTGACCAAAACACAGATGAACGAGTGTAATTAATACATGTCTAGGAAGTGTAGTTTCAGATGAGTGTATGAATGGTATGGCAATGTTCAAGAATGAGATGGGAAAGTGGCTGTTTAGTGCTTATTAGGTCATTTCATTGTGTATATACTCTGTCAGTCTTGAGTTTGTTGGAGGTACATGTGAGTATAGGATGCTGAAGTGTGCAGCAGGGATAAGCTTTATATCTATACTTGGGGGATGATGGTTAGTTATGGAGTGGTCTGGATGGGAAGGGTCCAGTCATGTTGCAAAGCACTGAGGGCCGAGGAGGAGATACAAAGATGGAGTGAGAGAGACTTTGCTTAAGACAGGGGTGGTTTGGTTTGGTGCATTACACACAACAGCTAGAATGAATGTGAGGTAACGAAGCCATTCATCATCTGCTTCCAGAGCATCTCACTACTCTGGATGTTTGTTTCATTGCGTAAGTGTTGAGTAGCATGTGTGTGCGCTTATATGTAGCTGAATTTCTCAAGATATTCAACTTAAAGTCATAAATATATTAATTCTTCGTGTTATGCTGACCTTAGTACTAAGGTAAGATAGTGATGAATTTCCCCGAAGACGTGTAATGGAGTCAGCAATATCTTTCAATTTCTCTTCACGTTTGGTTTCCTCTAAGTCAGTGAGAAGCTGCCGTCTTGTAACCTCACCTGCTACATGGAAATAATAAATAAATTTTTTCTTTTACAGTAATGCATACTATCACTACCGCTAAGCTTTCATACAAGATGCTACAACTTTTGTGGGTAATTTTTTTTATCCTTTTTTAGAGAGACTTTCTAAAAAAAAAAGTACAATTACTCAACCATATTCTATTAAAACTTCTAACATCTTTCACTTGGGAGAGTTTAATCAATAATGTCATAAATGTTCACCTCTACTGATAATGACCACAAGTAAACCCATATCTCTTAAAAGCTAAAGAGACATGAATCTGCGATATATATAATTTACATGTTCACCATTAGCGTGCCTCTCTATATTTTTCAGGTTTACTAGTGATATGAGAGATACTGATAGTTGCACATGCATCATAAGCACATAACCACATTTTAGGCATGCAACAAAGTCATCACTGAGACAAAATCAGAGGTCACTGAAAATTCTGACAACTGAAGCTTGATATAAACTGCATATCTACCTACCATACAAAACTGATCACAAGTATATGAACTGCAAAATGAAAAACCTTTAACTACATCATGGGGATTCTACAATGCTTATCTTTTATTTCTCACTACATTAGTAATATGGTTCTTCCAACTCAATATGGAAAAATTTTCTTGTGAATCTATATGAATGAAACATCTTGGATATCTCAAACATCATTAATTTCTTCACATCACCCACTCTTGAGTGCCTACAATACCCTTGAAGTAAATAACATTTTTCTAAAAACATCTGACATAACATTTGAATCTGTTAAGAAAACACTCTAAATCAAATTATACATGTCTAATTTTCTGGAGGTAAAAACTCTTTACAAGTACTAGACTAAGAATTCAAAATAAAGCCTAACCAAGGTCCAAGTTTGCTGACATGATCTGCAGACCAAGATACCGGTTAAGAAATCATAGAAAAGACTTTTGTGTTGATCATATTACCAAATGCAGGAGCCGTATGAATGTCTAATTGCCTATCATCCTCATCGTATTTCAAGTGTGTTAGATTTATGCCATGTTAAGCATCAAATATTTCAGTATCCGTCACAGCCATTATGAAAACTATGTTTTCTAGATTGCAGTTTAAAAGATTTCTTGAAAGTATGCCTTGGAGCAACAAATCCCCCCCAAAAGAGATTATTTTAAACCCTTCAACTACTTCCCCATTGCTCTCACTCCTGCAATCTCCAGAGAATATGAAACTATCTATGATTCATGCTTTCTAAAAGGCTTAAAATCCCATTCCATTCTTGAAGATCAGCAAGACAGATTTTACAATGAAAGGTCAACTGGTAATCATCTATGTGACATGCCCCTAGTTCTCCTATTCCAGGAATTTTGGTGAATCTTTCATCATAGTCCTCAACATCAAACCATCTGATAGGCTTAGTTAGCATGCTTAGGAAACACATATTTTTTCTTTCTAGATATTCCCAGCCTACCTCGTATTCCTTCAGAACACTTCCTATTATGAGCTTTTTTATTCAGTACAGCCCTGGGTTAGTTGATAAAAGTTTAAATGAAGTATTTAAAGTTCTTGATACATAAACTTTTCTCATGTCACTTAAAACTCGGTGAATTACGAACAGCATTCTGAAGCAACATGCAAATCTCAAAGCAAATAACACGTTCAAAATAAAAGACAAAGTGGTGACTTGTAATTCACACAAATGTAACAGATTATAAACCATACAAACATTCAAAAAGATAAAAGAATGCAACAACATCACAGTTAGTAACAGCACAAACTTCCTCACTCGTAAATAAGGAATTACTGTATTTAAAGCTTTTTCGTATTTCAACCATCCACTTTTACATACCTCAGTGTGTCAATAACACATCCTAAGCCCAAAGTAAATTTTGGGTCCTATGAAACACCCTGGATCAAAGTGCAGATTCATGTTAGCAATAACTACAGATATAAGTTATGGTATGAAATTCTCCATATTCTAATCCTTCATCAAAAATATACTCTCAACAATTGCAATCATAATCCAACATGATTATGAAAAGCTTGTGATTGGAAATTAAAGTAAGATATATGGATGGATATACACATGGCTGTTTAACTGGTTCCTGGCTTAAACCCTAAATAAAGCACTAAAATTATCAAAATCCTTTCAAAACACAGTAAAAATCCAACATACTTTACATACCAAGCACTTGGAAATAACAGTTTGTGACTTACACATGGACATAAGTACAATTGCATGATTCCCATCAATCATAAAACTTCAGCAGAAGAATAAATGAGTAAATCACCATTGAAACTCAAGTCCCAAAGTTGCATAAAGTTGTGTTGTGTCCAAGTGAATTTACTGACAAATCTATTAATGTGTTCACACTCATTTTGTGAACCAAATCTTGCTCCTATAGGTATAGCCATTCACTGAATATGAGCCAGGAATAAAAAAAGTAATTTCCACAATTGTCCAAAATCCAATATATCTGAGCAATATCATTGTGATCGAATATTTACATGAATGGCTTCATCTCAGAACCCAGGTAGAGGACTGATGAAATGAAAATCCTCATCAATCATTATCAATATTCAACATGACGCAATAAAACTGTCATAAATTACACTCTACGAGACAAGGAAAAGCCTCCTCAGAAAAAGGGCAGAGCCCTTGTAAAATGGCCCATTTTTTAATGTCCAGGTTTACAGTCATACTGGTACACAAAAAACTTCTACAACACATACTTCACTGGAGAATGGGAGAGGTATTACAAAATGGCATAAAGGTTTACAACCATCATTCCTACATAATGGGCAAGAAAGAATATTACCTACATATCTCCAGCATATTGCAGAGGGCAACTGAAAGGAATGGGACTGGGGTATAAAAAATCTTCCCACTATTATTATTTTCCAAAAGGGACAAAAGAAACCACCAATAAAAGTTTTTTTCCCTCTACTGCTCTATCATCTGTGCTAATACTACCTAGCTCACTTAAGAAATGGCATACACGCACAACAAAATGAAAGAAAGCTTACAATGAAAGCTTTCCACACTTCCACAGTAGCAGATCTAGAATGCTGTCATAATAGTTTTGTAAATAAGTGTAACTACCATTTTATCAAAAAATACAAAACAAGTTCTAAGTGTTCTTATAATGTGAGGAAATTGTGCTAGTTAGTATTCACACACACACACACACACCTGGTTTGTCTGGAGCTGTGCGGGCATGGGGTCTAGTGGGGACATGCACGCCTGAATCAAGGCTTCGAAGTGATGATGGCCCACCACCACTGTCACCACCACCACTCCCAATACCATCAACAGAGGAGGATAAGGAGTTCATTCCAACAGAAGAGTTAGAAGAAGAAGAGTTTAAGGAAGAGAGAGAGGAAATAGAGGAGGTTAGAGCAACTGCAGCACGGTGAATACTGCGTCCTTCCAAGGATGTTAGAGGGTCCACCAATGGAGGCGTAGAAGGTAGGACAGAATGAGAACCCACAGAATCAGAGAACGAAGAAGTGGTGGTGCACCCAGAGGAGGAGTATGGGGAAGTGGTAATGCTCCCACTAGAGGTGTAAGGAGTAGTAATGGTGCTTCCAGAAGAAGAGTAAGGAGAAATGGTAGTGTCCCCAGAGGAGTATGGGGATGTGGTGGAGTTTACAGTGGTGGAATGGGGCCCACAACTCAGAGCAGTCATGGAACACGGCAGGTTAGCCGGGAACATGGCCGACATCTCTGACTTACTCCTAGGTTGTGTGAGGCCTCGAGCTTCACGTTTGATTACACGGCGGGTCCGAAACTTGTGACTTAGCTTGTCCTGTGTTGGTGGTGATTCTGAGGTGGGTGGATTATCTGTATAATCTGAAATCGTAGATATGAGAATTATCAGTTTTATGGGAGAAGCACAAGTACTGAAAGCATTTCCTTAATACTTTTTTCTATACACAGTAACTACTTTATTCATACAAAATAAAACTAGGAAAGTACTAATAGAAAAGAAATGCAAACAGATCAGATAGCATAATCACATTTCTTCCCAAAAAAAAAAAAATTACCCTACCTTCAGAATATGGTGGTGTGTTTTCTTTGTGTTCATCCCTCAGCATTCTAGTTGATGGAGGGAGAGAGGAAAGAGGGGTGGAGTGGTACAAGGAAGTAGGTGTTTGATTTGATGGAGGCATGGATGGGTTAGGAGCTGAGTCCTTGGTGGGAAAAACATCTTCATCAATGTCCATGGCAGGGGTTGGAGGGGGTCGCCCTCCTAACGGGTCGGTGGTACAGCTGTGAAATCTCACCCGTTGCCCTATTGGTGTCTCGAAAGTTGTAGGTGCTAGGTGGATCAGGTGGAGTGAAAGGGAGGTACAAGCAAATAAACTAAAATAAGCGTCTCATATGACACCACAGCAAAATTTCTACATACACTTTCCATTAAATAGCAATGACAAAGTTACTTGATAACTTGCAAAGCTAGCAGTAAAAATCACAGCAAATGAAAAACATTAAAACAACAGAATCTAAGCTCAAAATGATAGCAAAATTTCAAGCAAATTAATGCATAAAATGTGGCCCAAATCATTATGTAATTACTGTACTGCTTTGGAAAGAAGAGGTTAAGCAATGATCAATTAGCTTCTGTAACATTCATTTAATAGCCATAAAGAATTAGCCTGACACACTACAATCACATCAAGCGTAAATGAAGCACAAATGGAAGACAATCATGACACCAATTCAGGTGGTTACTCACTTAATACATGATAAGTCAAACTTTCAAAAAGGTTAAAGAAGCTACTCACTTCACATACAATGGCAGTACATTCTTAAACTGTCTCACGCTTACAGTAAGAGATGTTACGATACAAGGTAATGACTGAATGACCTACCTAGTGTTGGTGATGGAGACTGGAGCACCATGTTTTGTTTCAGAATTGTTGTGGACTTGATTCCGGGGAAGGTTGCATTTCGTTTGTGTCGACCTTGTTGCTTCAAAGATGGAAGGACAAATACAAATAACAATGGTGCTGTAGTTTACTCTACAACTGTATTCATTATCATATGTGGACTAGTACAAGTTCACAAGATTTCTTTAGGGGACAAAATGATAAGAAAGCTCATTTAAAAAGAAGTGTCATCAATACAAGAAACATGCTCTTCCTGACAATGACTCTTAATAACCAACTACAAAAGGCATTATCAATGTGATTTAATACCCTATCCAAGTCCACCTCTGATATAGCCAACATATTATCATCTACACAAATTATAATATCTGTGGTAGCTTCCACTAAAGTCCATGATAGTTCAGCTCTAACTTGTAACCAACCCATCTCTTATCCTGTCTCCTTTGCAAAGAATCATAAAAAATCACAACGAAAATGCATAACTGATGTGATCCCAGTGAAAATTTTTGTCACAATCAGAACTCAAAATATTGACTACTGTACCAGTGGAAAGATACACAGAGGAAAAAAAAAATCTATATGAAGATTTCAGGGTAAGAGATCAAGACGAACCCTTAAAGCTGCCACCACCATCTAATGCAAGAAGCAAACGTTAAAAGTAACTGAAAAGTAGCCAACCTTTTGAGTCCGTGGTAGTACAGAGAGGACATCCATCCACCAGCGTGACTCCTCTCTGCAGGTTCCCTTAATGAAGGTAACTCTGTCTGGGGCAGTAATGGCAAGGCTGAACTGATTACCCGTAACATCTTCTGCCTGTGACACTTCCAGCACCCGATTCATGTCGATGACACCCTGCGGGATCGTTGCAGGCTGCAAAAAAAAAAAATGCATACACAACACTGGTAAATAACTGAAAAAAAAAATGCTGACTAGCACATAAACATTAATTGTACTTCAGTTTGGTTATGATGAAGACTAAATTAAGGTCAGGACAGTAACCAATTTTGCTTTATGTTTCCCTGATCTAACGCATTTTGTGTACCCCATTCAATAACCATATAAATGAATTCTAAAAAAATATATATTCATCCCAAAGAATATGCATTTCAAACTTTTCAGGGCGACCAAGACATCAACTAAAAAATCATAAATCATCATTTGTGTACTTATTAATCAATGCATCATATAGTATTCAAAAATTTAAAGACAGAGCCAATGCAGCTTCTACATAAAGTTATGATGTTTAAGTTTTGAAATTTCAAACGCATTTACCATATCATATTTCCTGTATGGCTTATTTGCTATAACCAGTGTTGATGGAGAGCAAAAAATGGATAGACACAAGTAATAAATATTAAGCAGAGAGAACAGGCAGCTTGAATAATGAAGACAAGTGGCAATAAGTAAAGCAGATGGTCCAAAAGGAGCAAGGGTGAGTGAGTAATGACAAAGATAACTAATCATGAGCAATGACAAAGATAACTAATTATGAGTAATGACAAAGATAGCTAATTATGAGAATGACAGACAACTAATTATGAGTAATGACAAAGATAACTAATTATGAGTAATGACAAAGATAACTAATTATGAGTAATGACAGAGAACTAACTATGAATAATGACAAAGATAACTAATTATGAATCAACTGCAGCTGAAAAATGAATACAGAAAAGGGAAATATCACAACAACTGAGGAAGGGTGAGGGGGGAGGAGGCAGTCTTTACATAAATACAAAGGAGGTTAATACACTTTACAGTGTGCATGTATATGCATATTTCCCTCGAGTCCCTAAAGCTGTCTAACCCATTAACATTCTCTCAACTATTTTATCTCTATCCGTACAGTGGCATTTAATATACAGATGCAGGAACAAGTGTGATCTTAAGACACAACTACTTCAAGAGAGAAAATATTATAACATGGCTTTTTAGGCAGGTGGGACCCAAAAATACACGTGCCTATGTGTGTGTTCTTCGGCTAAATATCTGAATTTGAGCTTCAGTGTACATAGGTGAGGAGTAATGGGGAATTGTATTTCTACATGCAGGTCCTGCATGGCAAATCCAGCAAACCAGTCATTTCAGACTGCCTCAAGTGCCAGGAAAATGCTTGTTGAAAATGCCCATAGGGTGGAAGATGTATTCCAACCCAATTAGCCTTGTCCTTGGATACCTATAATTTTTTTTCCCTTGTGTCCCAACCCAATTAGTCTTGTCCTTGGATACCTATAATTTTTTTTCCCTTGTGTCCCAACCCAATTAGTCTTGTCCTTGGATACCTATAATTCTTTTTTTCCCCCTCCATTTCGATTTAGTGATGTCTCATCCTTCACTTTGTACGTATTACAGTAATAATGGTGGATGGGACAGGCCTATCTCCAGGGTCTGTCTTGCCCACGTTCATCTACCATGTTTTTCGAGATGGAATCAAGGTTTTCTTGATGTTAAAAGAGCCAAAACAAACAAACAAAAAATCCCACACCTCACTTATGGCTTAGGGGTAAACACGGTTGCATTTTAAAGGGACGTAGGCCGCATTTAAAGGGACGAAGCCCGTGCGCATGACCGTGCCAAATGTGGGTACCAACTATCCTTACGTCTTTCATCCTACTCCAAAAAAAAAGGTAAATCAAATATAAATTATCATATATGGACTATTACACCATTCACAGGTCACATTACGATGTTATAGGACCGACATGTCACCTGGTTTAGGGTAAGAATGAGGATAAACAGACAACATTGTTGACATTGGAGAGATGTTTACATTCCGTGGAGTTTGTTTACGTTTGTGTTTACCTCCGGGTCTGGTAGATGGCAGCCATGCGAGACAATAACATTAAAAAAAACTTGCATTCTAGCATGCGGGTTTTTAAATGGGTTGGGGGGGATTTATAATTAAAAAGAGGCCCGGATATAGCAGTAGAATCAAATTCAAATCATCATGGGCTGAAAACAAGTATATTCAACTCTTAGACATCATTAAATACATATATAATCCTTGATGTGGTACTTTTATGTGACATTTCATCGTTTTTTTAGTCTATAATTCATACTTTCTAACCTTTACTTGAGCTTCTGGTCATAAAGAATTCTATTTTGTACCACGCATACAACAATTTGACAATAAAGTCATCTTATTAATTAGTTTACCGTAATTACCAAGCAATATAAAGTTCAAGGACAGCAGCTGGGTTGATGTGTGGGGAACTGAGAGGTCAATTCATATCTGGTAAAGGTCAACAAGGGTAAACAAGTGAGTGGCATTTACAAAGAGCTTGCGTCCTCTGCACGGCTGGAATGATCTAGGCTGCTGCTTTCCCACTCAGATATGGAGAACAGGGGGTCACAGTTATGGGGAGGAGATAGGTTCAGTGCAAGAAAGAGGACGGGCTATCTGGGCCACATGCCTGGGTTAAGTGCGCGGAATGTACAGGAGAGGAGGCATGTTCTGGAGGAGGGAGGAGGAGGAGGAGGAGGAGGAGGAGGAGGAGGAGGAGGAGGAGGAGGAGGAGGACGAGGAG
>JAUTXX010139811.1:0-15860 GCA_032273605.1 Panulirus laevicauda | reverse complement strand
CAAGGGTGTCCTATCTCTCTCTCTCTCTCTCTCTCTCTCTCTCTCTCTCTCTCTCTCTCTCTCTCCCTGGGATCAATAAGTTATGGATAACAGTATCACGCTACGTAATTGCTTCATTTTGCTCCACTCCACCAGGAATCGTGTGTATAATTCTATGCCACAGTTCAAAGCGATTTAGGGGGGAAAACGAAATATGTTTAGAGTTGACAGGAGAGGACTGTGGTTGTGCTGACGGTACGTAGACTGGGAGCAGAGTAGAGGATTAGAGAGGGTTAAGGACTACGAATTACTGAGGAATGTGTTCAGCCGAATGGCATTAGATCCTGGAGTGTCAAGAGGGAATTATGAAGGGTTGGCGAGTGGTTGGAGGGTTAGGGAATATCGGAAGTGGTAAGTGACATGGTCTCTTAAGGAAGGGGGGGTTGGGGGTGGTGGGTTTCTCCCAGGATGCGGCTCAGATCCACCCTCACAGTTCCACATACTGGGTTGGATTCCAGGCCAACAATCCCATGGGCTAGGCCGGATCGTACCCCTAGATGTTGCTCGTGTGTATACAACAGGAAGACAACGGCGCGCGAACCGCAGAGATTGACTTCTGAAGGCCCTGATGTAGAGAGAGAGAGAGACAGACAGACAGACAGACAGACAAAGCTGACGTGTGCGGTAGTAAAACAAACAGCAAAAGTAGGTAAAGATTCGTGAAGATATCTGAGAAGAAAAGAAATAGATTAATGACTGAATTATTGGCACGTGCTGACGTGAGAATAGAGAGGCTCGTGAAGGAGTGACAACTGAATACTTCAGGAGCTGCTGAAACTGGATGACAGGAGGCTGGGTGCTGGACACTGCCATGGACAGACAGACCTAACGCTGTGTTGGCTCTGAGTGAGGGAGGGAGGGAAAAAGGCATTCTTTTATTAACACATTTCAACACGTCATATTGCAATGCTTTATCAAATGATACCATGAACCCTACATACTATAGGATTATACTGAATCATATTGGAAAGTCATTTCGTTGTGGATCTTTGCATAAATGGATCATAGTATTAGCGAATCAATTAGCCATCCTGTGGCCCTTCCAATCATCGTGTCATAACACATGCAACGAAGCGACAGCAGGTGCCATTCAGTGGAAATTCTTTATGTCTCCTTTCCATTTGGTGATATTGTGTACTACATTATGCAAGGAAGCAGTTGATCATACTTGCTTCCACGTATACAGGATTATCTTTTTGGTTTTGTATCCTGAGTCTCATTAAAGACTCCCCTTCTATGGGGCTTCTGCAGAGCTCAGAAAGCCAGCCATGTCCACCGGGCGGGACCCCAGGTCAAAAAGTGAAGTCATGTTTTGTTGCTACATTTGTAAGGGAAATGCACAAGTAGGTGGGTTTGTGTTCAGTGATTCAATGAGGTTATTGTGTCTTGGAACTTATGATTTGTTGAATCGATGCTTGTGGCCAGAAACCTGTAAATGGAGTGGCCAGAAACCAGTGAACGTTGCAGATAGATTCCAGCAAATGATGTGGCCAGAAATCAGTGGAGAGACACTTGTCATAATCAAGAGATTTCATTCCATCCATTGCAACACACCAGCGCTGGGTTACAGTCGAATAAGAACCGTCAGGAAATTATGAAACATGAACGAATCATCTGCGCAGCAATTTACTTTGAAATGAAACATTGTGCATTTCTCTTATAAAGAAAAATCGTACATGATCATTTTTGCCGAACATTCTTGTCATTGGCTGCCTTTCTGATATACAGGACAGAACAAAGATTCAGTATTTCTGTAATTAGAACTACAACAATTCATTCAACCTTGACAACTTAAGAAATAATTTGTATAGTATTTCAAGAGTTCTTAACTAATGTGTCCCCATCTCTAGCTTTCTCTATCATACACTCAAGTCACTGACTTCGAAGGATGCAAAACCTTGAAGGAATTTCCTGTGTAAGAACACATATATACGCAGCAACTGCTCCTCCCATCTCTTGCACTTTTTCTTCTGAACCATCAGGAGAATCTATCATATAAACTTGCGCGGGGTAACGCAGTGAAGGTTCCTCATATGTCTATCGTGTAAGTACAGCATTTTTTATGAGGCATATAACTAGCAATTAAAATAATCATTGCCTGAGTAGTTCCCCTGCTTAAATCCTCAAATGTACTCAATACCTAAGGAATGGAAACATACTTTGCCAAGGTTTCTAACAAAACTTTTCAGTAATGTATTTTCTCCTTAGCTCCGAACATTCCTACGCTGATCAAATGAAGAAAAGGAAGACAGTACACTGAGAAGCATCAGTTCTTGGCGCTTCCTGGCTGCTGCTGTTGCTGGTACCCTGCAAGGACTTTGAGAAGACAGGTGTGCATCGTGCAGACCTCAAATACCTCCCCACTATTTTGAGATTCCCTAGTGCTGGCCTTCTCTTTGGTCTGGCAGTTAAGAAATAGCATCTTTACTGCTTTAAACACCCAAAACAGAACACATACATCAAAAGAAAATGCTCCTAGAAATTGTTAGAGATTCATTAAGGAATTTCTATGATAATTACAAAGAAGATGAAAAAGATGAAAACAAATTCCTAAAACCATACTGTGCACCAGCTAGCCAAACACTGGGACTGGGTTATCTCTGTTGCTTTTTCTTTGTTATATGTTCTGTCTTATTAGATGATACTTTTCGTTGGATAAGTCAATTATAACTGAGGGTTTTACATATTTTTTTTCTCCCTGCTTCATCGTGGGTCTAATATTTTTGGATCATTACAAAGGTTATGACCAGAGATAATTTCTTTCATATATTTGACATCCATGGCTATTTCTTAATTAATGACTCTAAAGCGAGAAGCTTTAAAGTTCTCAAAACATTAGGTAGCCCTTTCATTGCCTTAAACGCAGTTACTCTAAAAGAAATATACAATCTATGTTTTATATCAGGTACCCTTAAGCGATAGAACGTTTTCTCTCATTTATCATTAGGATTTCCCATTAGAAGGGTAACTGCTTCAAACTTTCTTGGCTCCAACTGATAAAGATGCTGATAACAAATTATTAAAAGTAATATCTTCATTTATCCAATTGAAGCAGAAAAATTTTTGTACACAGAAATGTGCCAAAAAAGTGCTGAATTTAGCCCAGATTTACTAGAATAACACAGTCGCTGCCATTCAAATTACATAAATTGTAATACACTTTCTCCTTAAGTATTTGCATCATCAATAAAGTTATCAACCTTCGAATTTCTTCTATTTTAAGTATTGTCTAATCCCATTTGTATCGCAAAATAATTTGTCGGATTTTATTATTTTTATATGAGGCTACCCAGTAAGAATTTCGTTTTCTATGACATTACATATGAGAGAAAGCGATAAGAGTAACTATAATAGTTTAATAATTTCCTATTACTACGTAAATTCATACTATGATACATAAACGTGTATTGGTTCTTATTTTCCTTATCATCAGAATGACAATTTTATCATAGCATTATTAGTGATGCCAATCATATTTCCTTACAAAAATCATTGAATCACAACAACGCCTGCACTGAACTTTACACAAATAATATATATATCAAACGTCCACGTAAATACGCACACGCACTCGCCCCCAACCCGACCTGTGCTGGTAGCGGCACCACAACGACGGGTGACAGGAACACGTATTAGTATTGCTGGCCTAAAGAATCTTCTATGCACACACACACATATACACAATAAGTTCACAAGGGGCAGGCAGATACGCTTGATAGACCGCTTGAACTATTGCTCAGGACGTCGCTGGAAAGGGGGCATAAGGCAAACGTCATACTTATATGTATAAAAAAAGGAGACTGAGAACAAATGCTGAACTAGAGACCGGTCTCATTAAGAAGTGTGCTGTATAAGGCTCTTGAAGGATTATTAGAAAGCAAGTAGATGACTTTTTGCTGAGAAGAAATGTCCCGAGTGAGGGACATCATGGTCTTAGAGAAAGGAGTTCACATGTAGCTACCCTCTAGAGTTTCATGAGAGAGTTAGTTCAGTCCTGGAAGGCTGCAAGATTAGGTAAGGTTTCTCATTCGTTGGAATGGACGTGCGATGTACTATTTCTCACCAGCAGTGGGGGATTTCTAATGAATTTCATATAACACGACGTCCAACCGTGGAGAACTGGCGCCAGTAACTGAATGTTTAGCTTTGGCATTTTCACAAATGTTTCGTTGGAAGGAAGGTTTCTTTAAGGAGAACTGTGGGTTAGATATGTTATAGCTAGTGTATGAAAGAGCGAGTCCTATATACAGAACAATACCCAACGTGGTTATTTTCTTGTTCTATGGTATATATGCTTTCCTGTCGTGCGATTCATTGGCAGATACATTATCAATATGGTCGTAAGTGGTCTATAAGTGGCGGGCTTCGGAAAATCTCGTAAACAGCGACGCCTCACCAGGAACATAGTGGACTACACGCGGGATGTTCATGCCGGAGCGTCAATTGGTTGTTAGACTATTTGGGCTTTGGGCCTACCACCTGTAAGAGCATTAAGGCTGTTAACGATAAGTAATAGCCATCATTCTGATAGCCTGAACACGTTCTTCAGGTGTTCAAGATAGTCTGAAGGCCATTTACGTTGCAACTGCACGTATGGCCCCTTGAGTATGAATTATAACGAGTGTGAAATATGACTGTAGGCCAAGCTCTCGCATGAGTTGATTGGAATGGCCTATGAGTGTGGTTCCTGTGGTATTCAGGGACCTCAGGTCCTTAGCGTCAATCTCCTGTCTTGATGGGAGCCAACGTGGACTTTATCTGCGGGCTAGAGTGATTTTTCGAGCGACGCTGGAAGTCGCAATAGCACGTACATTTGTAGCAGACCCATTAATATTGTGCTCGCATCGTTTACCAACTCTCATCACTGTCACAATAAAAGATATCATGATTTTATCATCAGTTGTAATGATATGTAGAAGATTACACAAAGAAATGATCAAGGTCCAAGATGTGAACAATTTTCTGGTCTGTCTGGGAAAATTTAGAACAATAACAAAGATGGCGTCGACTGCTGGCTCTGTTGGGGAGTTTCCCTGTTGGGGATTACTGCCAAGGTATTTATATGAAAAGTATATATTTTTCACGAGAAAATTTGGCTAGTATGAAAGTCTTGATAAGCTCGAGGGACTTACAAGTATTAGATATAACCAGTGTGGCAGTAACTAAGGTTCATTCAGATCTGCACTGTCAGCTTCATCCTCATCCCAAATTGTTCTCCTGACACGTATGCCACTTTAGGCTTAAATCGCTCGTCTCCAGATGAATTCTCTCACGGAGAACGTTTCTCATATAAGTGAGAGCCTTTCACGGAGATTTACGTGATTATAGTTCGTAGTTTAGTATATTTATATGTTAATTTATTATAATGAAATTATTTTAGACATAGAGATACATATATAATGAATAAGAGCCGTATAGTAGTTTCTCCTTATGGTTCGTCGCTTAATTGATAGTAAAGACTTGTTAACTTGTACTCTGTAGACAAACTTATTATATTTTGACATTTTGACTAACTAAAATGAAAAAAAAAACATTTAGTGAATATGTAGCTCAAGGGCATGGCGGAAATCATCAATGGAAGTATGAGTAAATGATACCTATAGACTTGAAATACTTCCTCAAAGTGATTTAGAAGGTAAATGATGAGATATGATTACGTTAGGCCTACGATAATTAAGGAAATTATTGGGGAAAATAAGTAAAACAACTGTAGAAATTTACAGGATCTATGAACATTTTTCCAAACATTGTCACAACTGAAGGTTATACAGTTTTTGATGCTATTGCAGAAAGTGTAATGGTTGCATTTTGAAACCATAGGCACTGTGTATGGTTCTTTCAATGCAGACTTGTCCTTGCAGATGCATTCTTTTTACAATCAGATTACGATATTACATATTCTGACTGCATTGCTTGGGAGATATTAACCCCTAGGTGAAGTTAGGGGACAGTGACGCAAGTTCAGTGAATATCAGCAAGGGTTTCACCTATTAATCCCACATTTTCCCATACCTTTGTAGCCCTCCCCCTCATATATTAGAGTAAATAGAAATTATCTCGTTCATGCTTGGCAAGGTTATATCATTTCTGTGTGTTGAGAGTCCATCGCTACATTATAATTTTGCTTTCGTAAGTTACTTTTGTGGTCCCTTAAACTGCATATTTACCATTAGTTTTATGTGTATTTTTTTATACTACACTTAAAATGCCAATTAATCATACCATCAAAAATTGGTGCTTTTGTGTGTAATCAGTTAGTGAAATTATGGTAGTAAAAGTTTCTTTTAGGTGCCTTGCATGGATAAGTTTTTGATATCACTGATGTTTCGCAGTAGTGTTGTAGTTTATGGAGATTGGAATGAAATCAGTGATTCATGGAACTTCCAATGCATTTTTATGGCTGAAGGGAACAAGGCAGAAATGAGGCACAGAAATAAAACATCGAATTCTGGTTGCAAAGCAACTCTACTTTCTCAGGTAGCCTTAATTTTTGCTTATGTTACATCAAAATATTAAGATTTAAACTAGAATTGATAGAAATGTATATCATTCAATTACCATAAAATAATGGTTATGTGTTTTTCCAGGTGTGATATCATTTTGCATTTAAAACATTAATGCATTACACAATATTGTTTTTTCCAGGTGAGATTTAACACATCCTATATTTATCATTTATGTATTTTTCTTACCCACACGTATTTCTGTTTCTATATTATAAGCACTGAAAGTATGGATTGTTTATATAGTTACATTTTATTTTGTTTATAAATTTACTGATTGTTTATATGCAAAGAACATTTGGATTAAGAAATTGAAAAATTACCTTATTTTCATTTAAAGAATATAACATGGATACAAGGGAAATTGTTTCTTTTATTCTAAAAACGAAAACAGTAGTGGAGCTGTAAATCTGGCTTCTCACCATGATGATGCAGTTACACATTCTTTGACAATTTTTGAGTGATTGTCATGTTTTATATCTTTTCCAATCATTTTTTTTAGGTTGATGATGACATCTGAGGATATGTGATAAAGTCATACATTGATTGGGAATTCAAATGAAGACAGGAATCATTAAACCCCATATGAGGCACAGAGCAGATTTCATTGAATCTTCGTATTAAGCACAGGGCATATCTCGCTGATTCATCATATGAGACATAGAGTGGTGTAAGGATTAGAGACTTATAAGAAGAGTTCTCTTGTTGCACTTAGAGTTACATGCAGGTAACATGGAGATATATGCAAGTAACAGTAATGAACTGAACTTAGCACAGTAACATGAGTGGTAGCATTTGCTAATTCACAATGAACATGTCCCATTTTCGATGAAAATTCAGTATATGTATTTTCCTTATTCCATTGCAAATTTACTCCATATCTTGAAGATTGAAATGACAATTCTTGTGCGGGAGCTTGAATTGTATAGTAATGCTTGAATTGTATAGTGATGGCTTGAATTGTATAGTGATGCAAAGAATATGCTTAATTTCCAACTTATTATATATACTTTTTGCTAATACTGAACTTTCCTTGTACAATGCAATTAAAGGATTGATGGACTTTTCTTATATATCTTTATTTTAATGCGCAAAAAGAGGATTCTTAGAATTTATTCAGAAATTTCTGTAATGCTAGAGAAGAGCTCTTGTGTTCATCTTTCATTTCATGGTAAAAGTATTTCAGAATGATGACTGGTGGTAATTGATCACATTTCTGCTTGAAAGAACACAGCTATGGAAGTCTAATGTACTTTTGGGGTGAAGCAATTTTCTACATTGCCAGTGACATAAACAATAACATGGTTGCACTATTAAATGACTTTGGACTTTGCAATTTTTCATTGTAAAGGTTGCTACATAAAATGGTTTTTCTTTTTCACAGGAAAGAAACTGGTGTTATTACTTTACTTACTAAGAACCCAACATTTGATGGCAGAGGGGTTGTCATTGCTATCTTTGACTCTGGGGTTGACCCAGGAGCTCCTGGGCTTCAGGTAAGAGCTATGTCTTATGCAGTGCATCCCTTTGATTGTATGAGTTATACTCAACCTGACTATTATAATTCATTATTGATGTAACTTTTCGTATTTCATTTATATGTATGGTAAATTAATCAATGTGGCTTATTGAGACCTTATATTTTCATGAACATCAGGATATCCATTTAGGGCTGTTGCTTGTTAGCATTGATGATCAAGGCAAATTGTATTGATATGTCTACCCTTATTGGAAAGAACAAGCTCCAAGGTTCCCATGCAGGTTTAACATAAGAAAATCTGATAAGATCATTTCCTTTTGAGATTACAGTGGTTGAGAAGCTAGCCAAGGAACATGTATGGTGAATTAATCAAGAATGCAAGATATTAAGAGAAATGAGGGCTCTATGAGGCATAAACTCACACTTGTTTCCAAGGTGGTAAAGCATGTGAATGTTGAGGAAATCATGTATATTTACATTAGACAATAGTAGTTCCCTGGTAAAGACAGGTTAGTGAAACTGAAGGCACCTCCCATAACACTTCGGCATAATAGCTAGCAGGAAAAAAGAGCTGTGAAGGAACACCATGTAGTATGGAGAGGTTATGCCACCATGGGAATTTTTTTCATAGGAATGAGTAAATAGAAAAAGTTTCACTGCTTCATAGAAGAGGAGGCTCAAATCTGAAATGGGTAAAAAGCAATGATTTCCAAAACAGTAAATTTGAATGTCTTTTCTTCATACAACAGGCATATGTAGTAATAATAAATATCACTGAAATATTTGGCTATCCTTCATTTGGAGGTATTGATAGTCTTCACATTGACAACTTTTGTTGGAAACTTGTTCTGCATTACAGCTTTACTGTTGAAAAAACTTTTTCCCATGTTTGAAAGGAGAAATCATTGGCTCTTGATGCAGAGATAGCTATGTTCTGACAATGATGTATTGATTTGAGTTTTGAGTCTTAAATACAAAAGAAAGGAAGATTAGTGCTGTAGGTAGGCAGACTTTGAGTGTTCAAGGCCTGGATATGAAGGAGAGCATGTGGCATACAAGGGATAGAGCAATCTAGTGATGTAGCATACTAGGGGCAATGGGCTAGACGAGATCATATGAAGTGGTTAGGGGAAACCATAGAAAGGTCTGTGGACCCTGTTATGGATGAAGGCTTTTTTGTATGTTCGTGGTGTTACTTCATTCATGTGGAAAGTGGTAGACGTATGAATACGTATATTTAATATATTTTTATGTCTCCTATTTATATACTTCATTAGAGTTTCTGTGTACTCAAGTAACACAGGAATTGTTCACAGGTCACAACAGAAGGAAAAGTAAAAGTTATAGACCGGATTGATGCATCTGGGGCTGGTGACATTGACACCTCAACAGTAGTCCAGCCAACAGAGGGAATTATCAATGGCCTTAGTGGTCGCAAACTCAAGGTAAGGATTATTCTCATGAATTGAGTAATAAGATCAGTCTTGGTTTCAAATTTGTGCTCTATATGGGCAGAAACAAAGGTTTATGTTCAGCTAACTAATCCATATTACAAGGACACACCCAAATTTTTTCATCAGTAGGAAATATGCAGATATGTATAATTTGTCACAAAGAAGGCACCTGAAATTCATTAAAAAAAGAAAGAACATATTGACTCTATTTTGAGGTGGCTAAACCATAAATGTACAGGGCCTGGCAGGTGGAATATATGCTCCTCATTCATATGTGTATACATTGATTATGGGTTTTTCTCTGTCTGATGCCCTTTTACTTACAGCTCAGCACATTACACACTTTAGATTCATCCATCCTTGATTTTGCACATTCCATACTTATTTTCCATATTTCTTGCATGATATATGTAATTTTATATATGCATATTACATATCTACATATCATTTACACACATCACATCATTTAAATGACTGAAAAATATGCTTGATTTTCTTTCAAAATATGAGCTCGGACACAAGAGAAATTGTTTATTTTATTATAATTTTTTATGTTATTATAACATATGGTGGCACTAATTCACATGGCATTCATATACTGTGTATTCTTATGGTATAAACAATTAGGAAGTAAACAAGAACTTTGCAGCCAGTATTGTAATTATTCAGGTCACTTACATAGTTAATTTGTTAAGATAAAAGGTTATTGAGTAGCTGTATGCTGTGTATCTAAAACACATTATTATTATTATCATTATTATTATTACTATTATTATTATTGTTAGATTCCAGAATCCTGGGTGAATCCGTCAGGGAAGTTTCACATCGGTGTGAAGAGTGCATATTCCCTTTACCCTCAGCGACTACGAGAGAGAGTATCCAAAGAAAGAAAAGAAAAAAATTGGGATCCAGTTCACAAAGAATTGTTAGCTGAAGCTCAAAGAAAATTGCAGGTATAGAAAGAGATTTTACAGTGTTGCGTATAGCCTGATTTTGAAGTTAGTATTAAAGTTACATGTAAGTTTTTTTCTTAATTTGTAACCATTCAAAATAATACTTGTTTGGTAGCCCTACAGACTTACATGTTAGAAACACAATTTTTTGCATTGAGGAGTGTTTGAAAGGCATATTAACCCTGCCAGTGTTGTATGAATGTGAGTCTTGAGCTTTAAATGAAAAAGAAATGAGGCTGGTGGTCATAATTTAAAAGATGAAATGCCAGAGAACAATATGTGGTGTAAGGTGGGTTGATTTTGTGAGGAATGACAATGTAAGAGAGAGTTATGTTAGTAAGCACAGTAAGAAAAAAGAGTTGACTAGGATATACTGAAATGATTCAGACTTATAGAGAGGATGAGCAAAGTAAGATGGACTAAGAGGAACTCTATTGCAGAAATAGAGGGAGCAAAGAGGAGTGATAAACTGAGAAGATGGGTATATGGAATGAAGGAGGCTTATGGTTATTTGGGCTTGAACTTTCAGGAGAATGAGAGGCTTGTGAAGGAATGAATTGGATCAGTGCAGTATATGTGGGTGAATTGCTTTCAGTGGGCTGAACTAGGAGATTTGAAGTGGCAAGGGCAAACCGTGATAACCTTTGGGCCTTGGCTGTGAAAGAAAGGTGCTGGTTTCAATACATTATATATGACATTTTGGAGATTGGATGTATGGAAGTTAGGCTCCTGCTCATTTGTTCCTCTTTAATGATGATAATACTCATACAAACATATAAGAAACATTAAAGAAAGATTTCCATAACTTAGATATTGTATCTAATCTTAGGTTCAGGGAGATTAAGATTGAAAATTATTTTTTATTCAGTCATTAGAAAGTAGCAAAAGTAATGGAGGTAGCAGCACAAATGGCAATGGCAGTAATAGTCTGATGGAGAAGTTAACAAAGGAGGATGCAGAGTCGAGGGTTGCACAGCTCAATACACTTGAGAAGAAGTACAATGATTTGGGACCAGCCTATGACTATGTTGTCTATCATGATGGAGATGTTTGGAGGTAAGTTTAAAAGATACTTGTATAATGGATTGTGTACTATTTGAGATATTATTTTACAAGTTTAAAACATTTTTAATGTATAATTGTCTAATGTTATCACCTTCATGATTAGCATAAAACTATATTTTCCAGCTTGAAATTGTCCAAATTTTTCATTTCTCTTTTCATGAATCAGAATCTGTGTACGTTTTGGGAGACTATAGCCCTCTTTCCATTTAGAAGTCATTCAGCATTCAGAATCATCATTAGACTAAAACTACATTTTGGTCTCCAGTGAGCTAGTTCTTTCTCAGATGTTCATAGTACTATGACCATAAGTGAGGAAAATCTCTACAACTGATTGACAGCAATGAATAGGAATGTTCATGATAATGAACATTCCTATTTGTTGCCGTCAGTCAGTTGGATGAAGTTCTATGAGCATTTCAAGAAGCACAATTTCAGGAGACTAAGACGTAGTTCCCCTAAGAAATGGGGTTGAATTCTTAAAGATTTACACCCATCATCCTCTGTGAAATGTATAAGATTGATGGGTGCTAGTTATGTTCGCTGATACCATGTCACAATAAAGAAGATACCTTCCATTTGCCAATCTGTTTCAGCGTTTTTAGTAATGTACCATAATGAAAAACTAAGATAGATTGATTCCACCAGGGCATGTATTGACACATCTGAGCTAGGGGACCTGGAGAATGGAATCCATCTGGGAGAATACAGGGTTACCCATCAATGGGCATCCCTCACTGCTGCTGACCAGTACAACATTTCGATCAATGTACATAATGACGGAAACATTCTGGAAGTTGTTGGCATGTGCTGTAAGTTGATGACCTTTCCATTTTATTTTTCATATGCAAAGTAGGATGCTACAAACATGAATGCTATAGTTTCCTGATATTAGTAAGGATTTTTTTTGTTGAGATTTAAAAGCAAAACTTAAAACTGCTGCCCAAAACTTAAGTCTGTGATTAGATATTTAAAGTATCATAACTGTACTTGTTTTGCATATTTAAACAGCAGTTGCAAATTCTTTGTTTCAACCTGTTTTTGTAATTACACTGTTTGTTCCTTTTATTCTCATAGAAATGTATCATCGTGACCTGTATTGCAGAAATGGTGTTTAAAGAAAAAGATTTTCCTTCACCAAAATCCATATTCTTTCCATTAAATAAATTCCTGTGATTTTGCTTTTTTTCCCATTTTCCTCCATTTAACCATACCATATAGAATATTGCTTAGTCACTTTAAAATGCTTCTTTTTTAGAGTGGTTCTTATGGGGTAATTATTAATGAGACTGCATTTCTAGTAAATGTTTCATAAGTTTTAACCAATCATAGTTTTTTATTATTTTAGATTTCTTCATTTCTTAATAAGAATGTATACTTTTGTTTGTATAGATAAGTATATGAGAGATAAGTATTGGATTTTATTTTTCAGCCAGTCATGGTACCCATGTAGCATCCATAGCTTCTGCAAATTTTCCTGACAATCCAGACAAAAATGGTATTGCACCAGGTGCTCAGATAGTCTCCATTACTATAGGTAAGGATATTTTTTTGTTTATATATTTGGTTGGTTTGTAGGTGTATAACACCAGGAGCCCTTTTTCTGAGGCTCTTAGAGATTGCAGGCAGTTTTTCCAAGTAGGATTTTGTAAAGGTGGCCTCCTTTGAGGTGGGGAGGTCTTTGACAGCATTGCACACTTAGTTGGAGGTGTGTTCCTAGAAAATACAACATAGCAAAATCATTATAAGGGAAACCTGTGGTTTATAATGTGGAAGGGAATGATGAGAAAAAGAATATGAAGAAATGAAGTAAAAAATGAGGAGGATGGTTATATGATGCATTAAAGATGTTAAGACTAATTTGGTAGCATAGTTTTATTATTCATATATTATACTTAATCGCTGTTTCCCCGTCAGCGAGGTAGTGCTGGGAAAGAGACTAAGAATTGCCTATCCACTTATATACACACATGTATATAAGTCAACAACAATCCTCACAGCAAGCTGAAACCCACATTAATCTTTAACATGCAAGAAAATTTGGACACTTTTCTTACTGACTTGAAATAAGATGAAGTGATCAAGTGAAGACCTTGGAATGAAATTTTGCCATCATTATTGTTGTTTTTGTTTTGTAAGATAAACAAATTATTCTTAATATGAAGTGCTTTACTTCTTATTACCATTATGTCTTGATAGATACTTTCATATATTTTTTAGACAGTTGTGCAGATAAAGACGTAATCAGTAGTCAGGCTAGCTAAAATTCCAGGAAATTCTGAAAGAACACCAATTTTTTGTGGATCTTTTGCAATGTCAGCATGTAAATATTTTTTTGATCCAGCATTTTTTTTTTTTTTTTTGTAAGTGGTTTAACATTCCATCAGAGGTGTATAAAGTACGGAAATTTGTTACTAAGCTAAAGTTCTGCTGATTTGACATAAATAAACAGGTCCAAGTAAGAGTACCCTTTCTGAAATGTACATAAGTCAAAGTAAAAAGGTGTCCTTGAAATATAATCAAGTAGGAAAAAGTAAAAAGTAGCATCTCAAACATATCGATAATGATGAATGTTACTTTGTAACAACAATAATTTATGAATTGACTGTATGTATTAGGTAATGGAAATCAAAGGTATGACTTTAGCCAACTGTATCATGCACAAAACCTCTAGTTTAGCTTGAGAAGCAACTGATTTTCAAAATTCTTGCAGTCGAGCCTTGCTCGCTTCGGACTGAATGTTTGCCCAGCGCAACTGAAGAGCCACTCGCAGGCAGCAGAGGCAGGCAATGGTGTGTTGATATGAAATTATATGTTCAGAAGGGAGGGAAATGATTTAAGAATATCCATCCCATCAACAGAGCATGCCAGGTATCCTTCTAGCTCTCTCTTTCCTAGAGACTGCTGAGGCTTATACAATGAAAAGTTCTCATCAGAGGAGGTGTCAAATGTCTCCTAAACCTTAGATAATATCTTTTCTGCCACAAGCATGATGTAATCCAAACCTGTGATGTGAAGAAACTAATTAGGAATAGTATTAGTACGAAGAATAGTACAGGATAGTTTAAGGAGAACACATTTAGAGATAATAACTGAAAATTGGAAAGTTAGCTTTAGAGAATGATACAAAGTGGTAGCAGTATGTCAAGCTATTCTGGAACCATGACAAGACAGAAATCAGCCTTTTTTTTTAGACTATTTTATGCCAATGTGTTTTTGTTAGTGTTTTGATTTTTTTTACTTATTATTTCCAGGTGACAATCGTATTAATAGCATGGAGACGGGAACAGCACTGTCACGAGCCATGTTGAGGGTAATGGAAAATCCATTCTACAAGGTTGATGTCATCAACATGAGTTATGGTGAACATGCACATTGGTCTGATTCAGGGTAAGGAGTTGGCAAAATGCATTTCATATCATAGTAATGGATTGAGTTTCAATAGAAATTTAGTAAATTAGTTGAAAGTTTGAATAGCAGAGTGTGAAACTTTAACAGCATGTGTTCTCATTGTAAAAAGAAGTACATTGTTATTTAGATGTTTGCATTAAGACTCAGAGTTAAACAGGAACTTTAATTTTAGTAATCCTGCTTGAAGCTGTTAGATATCATCAAGTTAGGCCTATACAAATCAGGTGGTACCCTGAAATAGCTGCATCGCTGGTGCATGAAATACTCCCTACTTTTGCCATGTTTAAGAAAAAAATGTGTTACCCAAAATTATGATGGCACATCTGGGTTGAGCAAAAAAAAATAATAGATTATGTATTTTTTTATGGATAATATTTTTTGATTGCAGTCGGTTTGGAGAACTTGCACATGAAGTGGTCAACAAATATGGTGTAGTTTGGGTGGCATCAGGAGGCAACCATGGCCCAGCTCTAGCCACAGTAGGAGTCCCTCCAGACTTTCAAAGTGACTCTATTATTGGTGTTGGTGCCTTTGTGTCACCAGATATGATGATGGCTGAATACTCTATGATAGAGAAACTTCCAGGTATGTTGATAGTTTCTTTTTTCTTCATGCATGTTTGCAAGGGATCAGATTGATGCTTCATATCAATCATGGGATTTTAAAGGGGAGAAACTAGGTATTAAGATATTGAACCTGCCAAGTTGATGATGATCATGATCATGATCATGATCGTGATGATGATCATGATCATGATGATGATCGTGATGATGATCATGATCATGATCATGATCATGATCGTAATGATCATGATGATGATGATATTCGTGATGATCATGATCATGATGATGATTGTGATGATCATGATCATGATCATTATCGTATTCAGGATCATGATCATGATCAGGATGGTGATCGTGATGATGATCATGATCATGATCATGATGATGATCGTGAT
>JAUTXX010139702.1:0-12205 GCA_032273605.1 Panulirus laevicauda | reverse complement strand
GTTGATACACCATCACTGAAGTTCATTTCATTCATGGCATAACTTATGCTAGTGAAGCCTGTTAATGCATTTAGGGGCTTGTAAAGGGGGGAGTGTCTGGTGAAGATTGTGTTAATTGTCACAGAATAAGGTTTGTAATGAGGAAAGTTTTTTGAGAAAGGTATGCTTTTGTTAGCCTGTTTTAAGCATCTGGAAAGTGATATGGTTATATGTTGGTATACTTTACCAGCTTTGCTAAATTGCAGGAAGCTCTGTGGTCACATCTCTATGTGCTGGTGAAGCTGTTGAGAAGAAAGTAGCATTGCTAGAGGTTAATCATCAGCAACAGTTCAAGACCACTGCTCTTCCTTTAAAAACTGTCAGACCCTTTATATTTGACGTAAGTACAAAAGTAATTTCTTAGAAGGATCGATTTTTTTGTAAGGCAATAGATATATAAATTCACAGTAACATCAGTATGTCCTTACAGACAGTTACCAACAGGTATTCATTTGTAATTAGGTTCTCAAGACATAGGCTGCCACCCCATTTTTATCATTTGTTTTTTATAACTGCATCAAGCGACCGCTTTTTTCTTAATGAATACAGATCACTCTTGCAGAATGAACAGATATTCTTTAATAAACCATGTTATTCATATTGTTGGTAGTAGTTGGTAGGCAGCCAATGACTAGGGCGGTATATTACTAGTACTACTATTACACACACACACACACACACACACACACAAAAAAAAGATCTGACCACCACGCTGTGATGTCATAAAACTGGGAGGTTGCTGTATAGTTGTTGCTGACCTCATAGGTAGAATTGTGGTTAAAAAAGGTGATTTCCCATGGATGGACCAAATTTACATGTGGAACAGGGTTTAACTCTCAGCCAAATAAGTGATCTTACAAATGATTATGGGACTGTACCTTAGGTAGAGAAATTTTTTATCCAAACTTTAGGACCAACATTTTTAGATGTTTCTCATATGTCCTCCTGCTCAAGATTTTTGATGAACAGTGTTTTGATAAATACCTTCCAGAGATGTTAACAGATGTATTCATAATACTGACATTAATGCAGGATATATGCCTGGCTGACCATGATGTAGATGTTGTGATTGGAAACGAGACAACAAATCCTGTGGAAGAATTTATTGAGAAACACATCCGCAAGATGATAATCAAAGCTAAGGATCTCGTTACAGGTCAGAGTTCACCTTTAAGTAATATTGTATTACACAGATTTGCTATAGTTACTTAGAAAAGTACCATGCTGTGAGAGGCAGAGATTGCCAGAAGCAAAGCATTGGTCTTTTTGATGTTTATTTTCTCTCTTTTTTTTACAGATTCGATGTCTTGCTTACCAACTTATGCTTCCCCTTCCTTTTTTTCATCTTTGTTCGCTATTTCTCATATTGGCAAGGTAGAACTGGAAATAGACAAAGAATGTTCCTTATAAGCTCACATTTAGACTACCATAATCACAGCCCCTTCTTCACAACCAAGTCCCATCAACCTTCTTTAGTTTCTCTTGATTACTGCATATTTCATGGTTTAGCCCACCGACAGCTTGTTTTCCCTTTGTATATCAGATTTCTTTATTCTGTATCCTGCTGCAGACCCTCCTGTTTGGAATAACGTTGACTCCCAAGTCCCTTACATACAGAATCCTAAAACTTATTGCCTGCTAGGTAATTATCATACATAGTCCTTCTTGCAGCTTTTCTCATCCTCATTACTTTACAATTGCTCAGTTTGAATTTCGTCATCCATGTATCAGACCAAATTTGGAGTCTGTTGAGGTTCCCTTGTAAGTTGATGCAATCCTACATGCTTTTCTTTTCACTCTTAACCTTTACATCATCTGCAATCTTATTCAGGTAGAAGTCTGTACCTTTAGGCAAGTCATTTATATAGATCAAAAAGGGTAATGGTCCTAGAACCCTGTGGCACTCTGCTGGTCACCTTGATCCAGAGGGCTCCTTTGACATATGTCCATTGTTCCTAACTCGAGATAATCTTCTCTTCATTAAAGGAGATTCTGCTTTATTCCTGCCTGATGATCCAGCTTCTTAATCAGCAACATAAGTGGCCTTTGATTCTAATCCATTTTGCTAGAACTTTCAGATTTGGAATCATGCATGGGATTGGCTGATTACTTTGTTTTTGATTGTAAAAGTACCATTATTTTAAGGTTAGTTAAAGGTCCAGTTATGTGCAGCTTTTTATATATTCAGTTCGATTTTAAGTAAACATGCCTTCCTCCATTTGTTGCCTGAAAACTAAGGAATTGAAGATTTTCTGCTTAAAACTATATTGCACATCTACCTAGATAAGGAAGAAGTGTCCTATATCTAGTAGTCATGCCACTGAATTGAAAAAACACAGAAACACTATCAGTCTTGATGTAAAACTGAATGTATTATTATCATATGATAGTAGATGAAACCTAACTGATAACAGTGAAGTGCTTCATTTTGTCATATGATAATAATTTTTAATGTACTCAGAAATTGTGTTCAGAAATTGTCCTGAGCAAAGTATCTCCATTTTTTAAACAGTAATGCTATTGTAAAGTCGGTTTTGTGTAGTTTCACATAGAGTAACACTTTTCAGGAATACATCTAATTTGTTAAGTGATGAGCTCTTGTACACAAGTCAGCATATCCCTCTGCATTCTCTATTAAGTAAAGTTTCCATGTGCTCTGTTGATTTTTAAAAGTGTTAACTTTTACAGTGATCAATATTTTCTCAGGTCAGCATAACACCTGGCTATCAGTTAGGTAAGATTTCGCAGGTTCTTTTGGCTCTTAAATGTGTTACCCCTACTTTTTCAATATCCTACATGATCCCAGATCAGCATACCCATTCCTGCTATCCCATTAAGAAGATATTATGTAGCCATGAAACAAAGGAATGGAAAGTGAAAGGGTTGACTAATTTCATGGGAAAATTAATTATTGTTGCTGAGAGAAGTATTTGAATCAGCAGACAAAAATATATTAATCATCAGAACATCAATATTTTGCTCAAGGAATTTATCAAACCAGTGCATGCTAATTTTCCTTTAATGACAGGACTTTTTTTCTTTTTTTTTTCCAAAAGAGGGAACAGAGAAGGGGGCCAGGTGAGGATATTCCCTCAAAGGCCCAGTCCTCTGTTCTTAACGCTACCTCGCTATCATGGGAAATGGCGAATAGTATGAAAGAAAGAAAGAAAGACAGGACTTTGAAGCCGGAGTAATCACAAATTTTCAGAAGATATGAATCTGCATTCAAAACATGTTTAAGAATCTGACTTGAAGTCATATGCTAGATTTTTGAAGTATTCTCTTAGTGTTGTATATTTCTTTTTCCTTTTCCTTGTCTCTTTTTTTAACATGCATTTGCCATTTTCTGTACTGAGGTATAGCCAAAGAAGTTGCCTCGTTTGTTTATATCTGCTGTATAGTTGTTGTTTATTCGCCCCTTTTTACAAATATATTGAATATTCATATACATTTTACAAGGATATGAAAGCTTTTACTATAACACACAGCAAACAATAGAAATATAGTAGCTGGTAATTCCAACAAGGGAAGTTCCTGAGGCCCTCTAGTTTTACACATCTTTCCTGTCTTGTGTAAGGTCTTTGCTAATTAAGGATACCAGACATGCCAGTATGTGACTGTACCCAAGAAAATTCCAGAACTCTTTATCCTCTGTTTGAAAAGTGTAAAAATGCAGCAAGTACATGGTTTCTTTTTTGTTGACTCTGCCTGATCCATCCCATGAAAATTGAGAATGGAGTTCATGATAATAAACTTGTAAATGAATTAATGACCATTTATTAGTAGAGCATCAGATCTGGAATTATTACACTTATTAATATGTAGTTTATCATTAGTCAGAATGGAAATTTTCTCTTAGCTGTCAGTTACGGTAAAATGCTGCACATCTTGGTTTTTAAATTGAATATTGATAATCTGTATTCTTCATAGGTCATCCACGGCAACCAACGAAACCCCTTATTCGATTAAGAGTTGAATACACAGATGAATCACAGATGTTTAATGTGTGTCGGTTTGGCCACAGGTTTGAAGAAGAAGTGGCTAACCCTAGTGACATAGTTTTGTTCAAAAAAATGAAACGGGATGTAAAGAAGGATACTATTGGTATTGACAAGGATGCCATGGATGCTGTACATGCTGAAGATGTATGTTTCATTTGAGCTTACTTTAGATTTGTTATTTATGACATAGTAGGTGATCTGTGTTCATATATTGATGTTGCATGATGTTTAAAGAAAGGGAACAAAATTTTTGAAAATTGTGTCAAAGTTGTTTGGAGCTAATTGATTATAAAGATTGATAATAGAGTATTATATGTTGCATGACTTTGATTATTCAGTGTTTCATCAGAGGTATACTGTGGCTGATAATTTCAAGAAATGTTTTTAATGGGAGAGCTGTTTAGATGAAGTAATTTGGAAGTAAATAAAAGGGAAAAGTATGAAACAGAAATGCAGCATATGGCTAATGAGACAGTGGGGATGTTCTTTGTAGATATATATGAAGAAAGAGATGGATGGATTTTTAAATGAGTTTTGTTAGGAATGCATTAGATGTGGATTGAAGGTTTACAGTTGTTGATTATGGTGGAGGTTTGTGGTATGTAAAGATAGTAAGGCAGATGTGATGAAGGACAAATGGAGACAAGTCAGCCTAATATGCATACTGAATGGTTATGAAGCACTGATATTGTGTGAAATACTTGTTCATTTCATCACACT
Organism: Panulirus laevicauda; assembly: GCA_032273605.1. Lineage (NCBI taxonomy): Eukaryota > Metazoa > Arthropoda > Malacostraca > Decapoda > Palinuridae > Panulirus > Panulirus laevicauda. The sequence goes on along the minus strand of JAUTXX010139702.1, from coordinate 7,445 downwards.
AAGCAAAATAGAGCATTTGCTTTAATTATTAATAAGGTTGTGTTCATTTGCCCCTTCCAAGTAAATGGTGAAATGGACAAAAATGATAGATGAGTAGGTAGATAAGGTTGAAAAATTCACCAGAAATTGTTAATGAGTAAACTGAAACTGGAATGGATATGAGAATAGAGACTTGAAGTATGGACATTGATAAAATGGAAACTGATGATTAAACATTTGTGAATAGTGGTAAATGGCAGAGGTATTAAGTTGATTGGATGTAATAAAGCATTAGAAATTTAAGGAGATAGGTAATAATCACAGTAACATTTTATAAAGAATAGATGGTAAGATATTATCAAGGTATGCTTAGATGAAACAGGAATCCAATGTGAATAATTAGACTTGTGAAAAGGCTAGATAGATACATACAGACCTTAGGATGTGCGTAGGGCATTGCATGTAATCTTTTGTTTAGTTAGGTTGTTTTTACAGTCATGGTAAAATTTGCCTCTTTGGCCAACAGGTAACAGAGATTCGTATTGAAGATCGTGTGGAACAGTACTTCACTTGCCTGGAGGAGCAGAATCAGCGGATGTGCTTGTTGACTGAGCGTGGACTGGCAAGTGCTGTGCATTCGTATGTGGAGAAAGATGATAAAGATGCACTCAAAACAATCTTTGAGTAAGTTTCCCACAGTTTGAATAATATATAGGATTGATTGAAATTACCTGGGTATTTAATCAGTTCAGTATCTTTTCTGCCAGGTGGGAACCTTCCAACAAGGCTTTGTGACAGTCTTTCAAGAGTTGATATTTCTGGAATGCAAGTACTCACAAAATCCCTCAAAAACAAATGCAGTAAAGGGACCACTTAATAACCATATATTCAGATAGGTTCCAGATATGGTAATAGTAAAGTGACTGTTTCATGCCTGCCTCTTGCTGCTACTACTAATGAGTCAGCCATGCCAATATTTATATTCATTGCCTTGAAAAATGTCTAGGATCCTAACATATGCCTTGCAGCAAATAGAAGATATAAAGAACAGCATCCTAAACCTGAAGGCAGCTTAGCAATGCAGATATAGAATCAACAAATCAAATGTAATATTTGGAGATAAATTAAAGAGGCACCAGATTGAAATATAAGAATGCCCAGCAAGGAAGCTGGGATGCTCATTTAATGCAGTATCTGGAGATGAGGAAATGTGCATGGAGTGACAACAGAGACACTCAAAGGAAGACTACACACTTGTTGAAGACAGTACCAAATGAATGTCAATTGATAACTGCACCAGAGGAGTGGCCGCTAAGAAAAACAGCATTATACAACAGGTAAGATATGATGAGTAGTACTGATTGACAGAAACAACGTTATCCAACAGGTATTTAACTTGTTGAGTGCCAGCGCAAGCTCTCCCATGACGGCAAAGTTTTATCGTAAGTACTCATAAGTAGGTAGGTTCTCAGTATGCTTTCGCCTCCCTCACCACTCCCATCCATATTCTTGATGCAGACCCACCTTTACAAAAAATCCTTCATCCTTGTCTCTACTCAACTCAGATGCTGCTTTCCTTGTACATAGGCCTCACTTCATTAAACAACTTTCCATCTACCCAATTCATTCACAGCACCTATCACAAGGCTTCTCTGTTATTTCTCCACATCCATAAATACCACGCACAGGTCTCTCTTGTTTGATTTCTTGTACAAATTCTTCTAGGTAAGCACCTGATCCACACATCATTTACCTCTCGTGATATATGTATATCATTGCTTTTTACATATCATATCTTTACTTGTAATGTTTTCCTCACAGGTACCAGATAGGAAAAACACACAAATTCATATTATCTCTGGAAAAAGATTTCAACGAGGATGATGTTCAGGAGGACATTATCAAGTACCGGCAGGAAAGGATGGCTCGTAATAATGCAAAAGAGGAAGAGGAGGAGGTATGTATTGTTTCTTGGTGTGCCTAGCCAAGGTTTGTTATTGGATATAGTGTGTGGTGTAATTCTTTTGGGATTAGATCAGGAATGCATGAACAAGAAGGCTTTTGTGTCTTGGAATGTATCACGTCAGTGGGTATTGAGTTTAGCATGGTCATTTGAAAGCTTTTTGTCTTTAAGCTTTTCATGTTGCCATGTGTTCTTGCTCCTAAGATTGATCTCAAGAAATTTTTTTTTGTTAATTGATACCTCGTACATATCATAGAAAATCAGTTACCATCTGTGGTGTTGTTTAACTGTCTTATGATAAATAGATTTGAAATAATGATAGTACTGTCCCTTCCTTCTAACTTAATGTCTGATCATCATTACAGGCCATAGCTACACTAAGTAATCCCAGCAGAGTGAAGACAAGAGTTAGCACAGAAAATGACGATGAAATGAGTGACTTAAATGATGACAGTGATAGTGCACCACCGCCTACAAGGTAATGTGCTTACCATACCTTGTGGTTCATCATTGTAATAATTATATTTTTCATTAGTTTTTCTATCTATATTTTTCCAGTATTCCAGTGTTGAAAATGACTTTTCTCTATGTGGAGGAAAATTATTGTATTTTTTCCGTGCTTCCTCTCTTTTCCCACTTTCTACACATTATCTTGATTTTCCCATGAGACTTTAGTCTCCATTCTTATTTGAACTCTCTTGTACAGAATTATTCCACTTCATCCTATCCAGTTATTCCTCATGCATTGTGGTGCAGTTAGGTCTGTCAAAGTAGGGGGCATTTGGGGGTGGACACAAGGTATTTTTCCTCCCCACTCACCTTGCCACATTTCATCTATTGTAAGGCTTTCTCCACCTTTTTTGTTTTCACCAAACTTCTATCCATTACGCATACCCTCACCTGACCTACATCTGCCACTCTATCAACAAACACATTCAAGAAACGGATGGTATTTCAGTTGAATTTCTTAAGAAAAGTGGTGACTGTGTTGTTGATTGGTTGGTAGTATTTTCAGTGTATGTACCTGAAGTTTGGCAGAATGCATTAATAGTGTCGTTGTATAAAAGCAAGGTGAACGAAGGTGACTGTTGGAATTTCAGAGGTATTAGTTTGTTGGGTGTACTTGGTAAGTTGTATGGATGGGTGATTGAGGGACATTGTGGTTTCAAGAGTAGTAGAGGATGTGTGGGTCAGGTGTTTGTTTAGAAGAATATATGTGAGAAATACTTTGAGGCACATAAGGGTTTGTATGTGGCATGGATCTGAAGAAAGCTCATGACTGAGATACTTTCTGGAAGGTGGTTCATGTTATAAGCAATGAGGAGTTTTTATCGAGTAAGGTGTGTGTGCGAGTATGTAGATAGGAGGGTGAGTGGTTCCAGGTAAGAGCTGGTAAGGGAGGGAAGATTTTGGGTGTATTAAAGAGTGTGTGGACAGAGTTCATTGTCTTTAAGGACATAGATGGGTATGTTTGGTATAGCAATCCTGTCACTGTTATATGGATGTGAGGCATGAGCCTTTACATGAAATGTAAAGGATAGAGGGAGTGCATTGGAGATGAAATGCATGAGGACAATATGTGGTGTAAGGAGGGTTGATTAAATGGCATGGTGTGAGAGAGGTTTGGTAGTAAGAGGAGTACATGTGAGAGAGCTTAATATGGTTTGTACTTAAATAGAAGATTGAGAAATTTGAACTTAGAGAGAGGATGATTGAGGAAATGATGACTAAGAGGGTATATATGTCAGAAGTGGAGGAACAAGGAAAACAGGGATACCAAGGAGGAAGTGGAATGATGGAATAAAAGATGCCATGAAAGGTTCAGGGTCTGAACATGCAGGAGGGTGTAAAACATGGAAGAGATAGAGCAAAGTGGAGCAATGTGGTGCCTTATTGTGGATAGGGGGCCCTGGTTTTGATGCATTATACATGGTAGGTAGGGAGTGGATGTGAGCAAATTAAACCATTTTTTCGTGTTCCTGGTGCTGCCTTGCTACTTGGGAAAGAGCAACATGTATGAAGGTAAAGGGTATTTGTAATCAAAGAGCCAACAGAATTATTGTTTTGATTTAATTGTCAGGAATTTTGTATCTATGTCTCTGCCTTTGTTTTTCATCAGCCCCAAATATAAGGAATAAGAAAGGCCCTGAATTCTTCCCTAACCTAAGAGCCAAGAATTCTTTAATATGACTTTGTTATGTGAACTTGTGCATGTGCATTATTTGCCAAAATATCCGCATTTACCTGCATACACTCAAAATTGTAGACATGAATGATTCTGGTTGAGATCCTTTTGTTTAAAGTTCAGAGGCAACATGTATAGCACAAATATTTTTCTTATTTTTCATTTTAACATTTCCTTCCAGGGGACGAGGATCTCGAGGTGGTAGTGGAAGATATAGCAGAGGGTCTAGAGCTGCTGCCAATACTTCTGTTACTGCTAGTCGTGGATCATCAAGTAAAACACCTCTCTTGCTTTCAAGGTATTAGAATATTATGGTTTGGTTATAATTAATGCTAGTGTTACACCATGAATAGTTTCAAAGCCAAATGAGAACTAATTACTCTGCTTGAAATATCAAAAATGTTGCTTTATTGATATGTGACTTATAAAGGAAAGCTCCATACTCATTTCAGATACTGTTTAAGCATATTAAGCATTCCCTGATATTATGCAAAACAGTTTTTGATATTGCTTCATTTTCTGTTAGCAAATGTGAATGACCACATGGCTCAAGTGACTTTGGATAAGGGCTTGCCTCTTTTGCTTTATGATGGTCATCAGACTAAACAGTCAGTGTGCCAGTGCCTTCTCTCATTTCCTTATCTTGTTTTAGTCTCCTTTTTATAACTTATCTCAGTATTTTCCTTTACCTTTTTCCTTCATACAAGCAAAGAACTCTTGTATTGCTTATGTGCTGTCTAAACGAACATTAAGAATTATTGAAGATACCTGGAGCATTTGTGCTGTATCCTTATAACTTGAAGGTGTGTAGATAGTCAGCAACCAAATGTTTGGAAGATTTGCTACCATGCTGTGATTTAGAAAAGGTTATCTAATGTAGATAAAGATGTGCTACATTAAAATAGCTTGCCACTAACTGACTGGGGAAGACTGGTATAACACATTATAACAGTAATCATATATTACAGCTGTTATCACAGACTGTCAGACAAAATTGTATTGTTTGTTTCATCTGTGATGTTTATGGGACTTATTTCTCCATTTGTTTCCAAACTCTTTTCTTGGGAGGTTCACTGCATGTGAATGGAAAAACTGTTTTAAAAAAAATTTTTGTTTTCACTTTGCCAAAAAGAAGAAAAATTTACTGATTGAAATGTGTTCTAGTGATGGGTCTCCAAAGCTGTCTGCACGAGGGAGCAGGGGCCAAGGGAGTCGAGGCAGAGGACAGGCTGCAGTAAGTTTAAGTTTCTTGTTGGTTGTAGTAGTAAGTATCATAGGCAGGAAATGGAGAAGTAAACTGATCCTTCTTAGTCTTTGTTAGTAGTAGGATGGACTGGGGCTCTTGGTAAGTTAAACTGGTGTCTTGTTGCAATTTTGCTGTTGTGCTTTAAAGTAATATAGTAAGGCCAGGCTGCACTAAAGTTTCCTGGCTTTGTTTTTAGTATTGCTAGTAGATAATTAAGCGAAGATAGACTGAATTAATCTTACTAAGCCTGTCTGATAGGGAATAACATAATTTACCTAATATGCATTACAGAAACATTCCTATTTTTCACTTATGGAATTAAGCAGTTTTACAGGGCAGCACTTGAACATGGGATACATCTGAATGTACACGATACTAATTGAATGGTTGTATTGGTACTGGAACTGCTTGCTCCAGGGAAAGAATCTAAAGGCAGACACTAAAGAATTAGATTGTGGATGATGTTCAAAATTATAGTGTTTTCTAGTAGAAATGTAGTAAAGTTGCTGATTGATATCTAGATTATGAATGTATTCAGGAAAGTAGATTTAGAAGGTTGTACATTAAGTTGTGTGGCAACCTAAATACAGTATTTGGGAAGATTGTGCTAGTGCTGCTGCCTTAAGAAACACTTTGCAGTAAAGCCAGTATAAAGATTTGTAAGTGATTAAACTAATACAACAGCCTTATTTATAGAGCCCTTATGATGAGTTTATCTTTTTGTGAGGGTTTTATTTCCAAGAGTAAATTTCTAAGGTATTGTTTTAGTAATCTTGATCAGTTAGGATAGTCGAAGGTTATGTTAGGGTGGCTGTTTTTCCATATTCATCTTGAGTTTAGCAGTCTGGTAATGAGAGTCAAACATCCAAAAGAGATGGAAGTCATGGATAGTTTGTGGTCATGAAGGGAGAGCCCTTCCAATGAAATTATTATGTTTGTAGTCCTTTAGACTTAACTTTGATGGAAATAGTTTAATCATGCATTCTTACTTCACATCTTATTGTACTCATCACCTGCATGGAACTACATTTTAGGTTTTCTTCTAGAAAAACTGTCAGAGTCAGCTTTTTAGGTTTGATATAAATGCTTCAGTTTAGAGACAAAATTAATGTTTTCCATGAAATTTTTAAGTTTAAAGAGGATCATAGTAATCATTCTGGTGTACTTACTGATTCATGCAAATGTCCTATCTCCAGTCCAAAAACGAAGCCATCATGATGAATTCCTTCTTCCGGAATAACCAGACTATGGTGTCTCGTGGAGTTCGCAAAGGTGCTGTATTTGACAGTGACAGTGATTAATACTGTGGAATACATCCAAGAGCAACTGCTGATGTGTGTGAGGCAATTAATCACCACAGTGAGAAGTTAGTGACCAACTTTTAGTATGCCACACTTTCTAGTTTTGCCAAGATCCTGCAGTCATAACTGAAGCTGGCCACTGCTGTGCAGTTATATGTGCATTTTTTATTGCATATGACTATTCCTGTTGCCAAGTTTATTCTTTTTAGACAAATGTATTCATGCTGTGATCATTTGTGTAAGGTGACATCACCCCCAAGTACTCAGTAATGGAGCTTTGGAAAACAAACTGACTTGTTCTTCACACACCATGGTGAATATTGACAACATCCCTGGCTGCCTTTTAGTAAAAAGGTCCACAAGTTTACAATGAAAAACATTACCTGTTGTTAAGTTATATATTTTGATGTGTAGTTCCTGCTGAGGAATGGACATAAATACATTGATGAAACTGTGTCTGAAAACGTGACTCGTAGATGTAGTTTGGATCATGACCAAAGCATGAAAATATAATTGATGTGGTGATGATTTGAGTTGAGTCAGAACATTAACTCCAACTCTAATGCATTCCTTTGGTGTGTCAGTGAGATTTATTTTTAATCTGATGTCTGTGATAGTTTTTCCTTTAGTACTGTGTCAGTTCTCTGTCAGGATCCACAATGTAAAGACATCAATTGCTACTCTTTAATTCTACATTTGTGCCGACATATTCCTTTCAGAACCTTTACCTAAGTATTTAGTGTTAGTTTTGGTAATGTGGTTAAGCTTTCG
>JAUTXX010139701.1:1519-26674 GCA_032273605.1 Panulirus laevicauda | reverse complement strand
AAGTTTTGTGGGGCCTGGATGTGGAAAGGGAGCTGTGGTTTCGGTGCATTATACATGACAGCTAGAGACTGAGTGTGGACGAATGGGGCCTTTGTTGTCTTTTCCTAGCGCTACCTCGCGCACATGTAGGGGGAGGGGGTTGTCATTTCATGTGTGGCGGGGTGGCGACGGGAATGCTTGTATATATATATATATATATGTATATATGTGTATGTCTGTTTGTGTATATATATATGTATATGTTGAGATGTATAGGTATGTATATGTTTGTGTGTGGATGTGTATGTATATACATGTGTATGTGGGTGGGTAAGATGTGTAATCATATAGAAATACTTAAGAAAATGCATGGCAGAATGAGAAATAATTATGGTATTGCAGAGCTGTAGATATTGCTATCCATGGTTGAGAAGACATGGTTATGTGAAAGATGGATCTTAGATATCCTATGAATCTTAAAAGTTTGGAGGATCTGGTGACTACAGGAAGACAAACAAAGTCAGATATGTGTTACAATGTTCATTTACTGTTGTATTAATGGTCCAGTGAGAACAGTTCTAGCACATATCATGGGTAGAGGAACTGCAGTGAAAATTAGTAAAAAGGAGTTGAAACAGGTAGTGCAATTTTAGGTAGATGATGGTACTGCTATATGAACCCTCACATGAGTTGAAAAAAGTCATAAAAGAATTCTAAAGAGGAAACAAAAGAAATCTTAAGGTAAAAGGAAGTAAAAACAAGGTTTTTGTATTTCAGAAAAGGATTATCATTACAAAGTTGTCTTTTTTTTGTCCTATTGAATTTATGATTATATTATTTTAAGACTTACTTTATTTTCCAAGCACATTGCTTAATTTGTTAAGACTTCTTCACTCTTTAAAGTTCCTTTGGAAAATCTTATGAAAGCAATATGTTAGCATGACTCTTGTCCTTAACAGCCTTGTCATCAGTAGTGGATGTACAACATGAGTGAATATTTCCTAAGAAATTTTGCTCACAAATAAGCAATTATTCACAGAATACCATTAAGAAGCACCATCTTTTAGAAAATGAAACACAAAAAGGGAAGGGTTTCCAACCTCAATTTCTGTCCCCTCTTAGTCACCCTCTATGATGCTACCTAGCTAATGTGGGAAGTGGCAAACATGTATGTATGACCACTGAAAAGCCCATCTTAGTTTAAAGAGAGTGGAGGAAGCATGGGTCTTGAGTGAAGTGTGCCATGTTCCCATCAGCGGGTCAGTCTCAAAATTACCACCACTGTGTGCAGATCTGTGCAATTTGGATGTACTTGCTAATGTAATTTCCCTATGACCTCCAGCATTATATATGTTAATATGGCATCCAAACATCTAGCAACATTTTCTCCTACTACAGAACTGGCAATTAAATGGAAAAGATCCTCTCTGACCTTAGAAATGAAGCTAGAAATCTTACAATGCACTGAATGCTGGTGAGGGAGCATCAGCACAGTAGAAAGTGCACCAAAGCTTCAATGAGTGTTGGCAGGTGGAGTAAGCATGGGTTCTGGGTGGAGTGCACCATGTTCCTGCCTATGATTGGGTTAGTCTTGCAGTTACCACTGTTTTGTGCTGACCTATGCTACATGTGCGATTTGGGTGTACCTGCTAATGTGATTTTTCTGCAACTCATGTTTGTTTTTTTGTTAATATGGCATCCAAAAGTCAAGCAACATCTACCCTAGAACAAGCATTTAAATGAAAAAGGATCTCTTTGACCTTAAAAATGAAGCTAGAAATCTCACAATACACTGATGCTGGTGAGGAAGCATCAATGCTTGAGCGTCCTTACAACCTGGGTGAATCTACAATCCACAACATAAAGAAGAATGCAGAAAAAATTCCAAGTGCTGTTGTTCACTCTACACCTCTGCCTACCAAGGTAACCACAAGGGTTAGAAATCCAGTTATGAAGAAGATGGGGAACATGCTCTCGTTATATATAAAGCATGAGACGAAGAAGCAGCTTAAGTAACCATCAGCTCAGGTTTAAAGCTCTGAATTTTTATGAGCAATTATGTAAAGAACAGAATGCAGCTGAGCCAGAGCCATTTCTAGCAAGTAAAGGATGGTTAAATGAGCGTATTAGACATCAGAAGCTGCATAATGTGAAGATAATGGGAGAGTCTGCCTGTGGTGACCACAAAGCTGCAGCACACATTTCCCATTTTTCTGTGTTTATTGTTTGGCTAAATGTGATTTCACCTTGTGCAAGGTTTTCGTAGAACATAAACCCCACATAAAGCAGTGATGGGTGTACTTATTTCCAAAAGAAGGGAGAGAAGAGATCAGAGGAGGATTTTTTTTCTAATGCTTCTCCATCTTTTCATGATACTACCACACCTCATGGGAACTAGTGAAGATGTATGAAGAAGAAAGAATATGGACACTAATCCATGGGATGGGAAAAGCTGGTGTGGTAGCAGATGCTTTGGTGATACACAGTCCTACAATATTCTGTGTTGCTAAGCAGCCAGGGGTGAGTGGATCACTGACTTCATCATTATGGCTGTTCCTGATTGGCCAAAAGTGGGCCTAAAATGAGTGAGCTGCCACTAACACTCAAGTACCTACCAACTATGAGTACCTTCGACAAGATTTTGCCATGATGGCAGAGCTAGTGTGTAGCAATCCTAATTTTATTAGAGATTATCTTTAAAGATCCCTAACGCATGCAGGACACACCACAGTTGAGAAAAAAAGCTTTTACTTTTTCTGAGCTTACATTTTCTATACCTGCTTCCCAGTGAGTAATGTAACTTTCATAACTTTAGGCTGAAATGAAAACTAATTCAGCTTTTGCTTGAAATTTCAGGATTTTCAATACTGAATATTGATTTTCCATTGTTAGATTGGTAACAGCAGCTTGTAATGGATAATTAACTGTTCAATAAAAAAGTGTATACCTCAAGAACAGCTTTTAAAGTACAAATAAATGATAAGATATCCTAAAATGGCAAGAATAAGGATGACCCATTTAATCCTTACACACTGATTGTCCCAATATGTGTAACAAAAATGTTACAAAATGTCCATATTACAAGTTATGTAAGAAAATACCTAAAAAAATAGTATACTTTCCTTCATAATGGTGTGGGAAGGTGCAGAATGGAAAGGGGAGGGCCTACACTGGCAGCATCAATCTATGTAACTGTATGTGAAGTATGGTTTTTTGCCATGTACACCTAATCACATTACATATGATTTCTTTACTAGGCATATCTTGTACATATATTATTTTCACATATTATACGTGTTTTTATGTGTTCACGTTCACCTATGAATGAATGAGGCCTTTTCTTTAGCTGTTCCTGGCACTACCTTGCTAATGCAAGAAATGTCAAAGCAAATAAAAAAAGAAATTTACTTACACAAATAGAACTTTATTTACATGAATAAATGAAAAAATAACAACAAATATTAACACTCATACCCGAGGCACTGTTTCTTGTATGCTAAAACTAATTACAGTAATCAGTGTTGACATCTGGCTTCCCATCCAGATGAGTACTTATATTCACTCTTTGAGGGTCCTCACGATGATCACTATTAATGATATTTTTTCCAGCTATGGCAGTACACTGCTATTGACACCAATGGATAATTGGTGGAAACAAATATCAGCTGGGATTTTTAAGAGGTTGGAACCTTTAATTCATCACGTGACAACATTAGCAGGGCTATAATGTTCATCACAAAATGAAGGGAGCAGTTGGTCTGTCATGAAGTTTTTATAATGTTCTGTAATAAACTGAGTATTTTGTAATTTATTCACAGTTGATGTATGTCATGTGATTTTGATAAATGCTGCAAGCATTTATAATGGAACATATTAATGAAAGCAATTTTCTTTCATACATAATTGCCATTTCCCACATGAGCGAGATAGCAAAAGTAATCTATTTTCTATATTAGGGAAGACCTTAGGAACATTACATGTAATAAATTTGATTCTGTAAGACCAGAAATAGATGTAACAGACCTGATTCTATAAGACTAAAATTCTTGTCAAGTTGCTTGATTAATTTGTTTGTTTATACTGTTAGTTATGATGGATTTTCTCTTGTAAATTTAAAGAAAATGGTATTTCGTAATAATGATAAAATTGTGATTTCAAAAGTATTCAAGGTGCAACAAAAATTGCAAGGGAATTATGAATTATCTGATATATTGTTTCCATTCTCTACATACTCTTGTGCATTACCTGTTGTAGAAATACTATTAAAAACTGATCAAACACTGTTTGAAAACCATTATTGTACCTAAAGAGTACATAAAAAACATTTCTAAACAGATATTACTAAGTGTAATACTTATGACACCAATATTATTGATATTCAAAAATTAACTTAAGCATTCTAAAGGTATGAAGGATAACAGTGATGGAAGAAAAGCACTTTGTTTGAATTTATGTCTGATATTTCTGATATTCTAAAATGTTTTTATTATTTCTATTAGCTCAAGACAGAACTCCTACTTCATTATATTTTTCAAATAAGACTGTTGATGCTCTGATGCTATTAAGTACATTTATTATTTAATTTATATATTTTCTTTAACATCACTTATATCATTCACTGTGTTCCTTTGTATTGTATCATCCTTGCAAAATTTACTTTCAAGACCCATTTGACTAACATTCTGTATTGCTCCTACAGGATCTTCTTTGTAAATCATAAAGTGACCTTGGATAGCTGCTGCACTCACAGGCACTCTCAAGTTCTGTGTTTCCTAAAAAGAAAAAATGAGCATGTATAAATATCTATCTATCTATATCTCTGACTCCCATTCCAATTGGAACGCCCTCGAAGGGGTGGCCACGGCAATAGTCTCCATAACTAGAGAACTCCAGTGCTGCTTCTTAGCCTTTAGTGCCTCACCCTTAACAGCCACTGGCAAAGGGCAACTCTAACACAGTGTTTGCTGAGGCTCCTACCTAATGTTCCTACTGACTACTTCTATCTAATGCTCTTTCCAATTACTTCTACCTAATGCTCCTGCATCAATGTTCCTACCTACTACTTCTATCTACCGCTCCTACCATTTCACCAAAAGGCAGGGCTAGCACATAGTACTCACCACAAGAAATTCTAGGTTATGAACAATTAGCTTTGTGAGTTAAGTGTTGTCAAGTGTCATGTAAGACAAGGATAGACTACGTTTGTGGACAGAATGCCAGTAGTCTACGTGTTAGTGAGGCAAAAAGAAAAGACAGCTACCTGGGTCAGAGGAGTGCAACTGACAACCAATGAACAGCTGGTCCACTAAGCAGATGTCACTAACCCTCCCGATACCCAGGTAGGTAGTGCTGGTAAAATACCTCCCTGGTTGTTGGCTACCAACTACTACCTACATAAATAACAGTAATAACTCATTAGTAGCATTTCCTGCACCTCAGAGTGTTACTCATAACACTGGATGAAGTTCTGAAAGTCTGTATACAGATGCCAGCTGACCTACCAAGCTGAGTGTCTGAGTATTTATTAACTGCTAAATTATAACTAATATCTTACAAGACTATTCAGTATTAAAGTATCTATCCTCTGATAAACTACTATATGTACAGTATTTTGTAATTAGCTGCCGAAATGCCTACAACTGTCAGTAAATTTACAGTTTTAGCACTTGTGCTTCTTTATTCAGAGCCCATGGGCAGGATTGCTGAGGTTAGTTTTTTGTAGATAAGTTACATATGTTACATCATTCAGTTATATTCATTGGGATGATTAAATCCTCTTATAGGCACATATAAGCCAAAAGTTTCAGAGGTCTGACTATTGAAAGCAGCGCAGTGTGAAGTGTTTATTTACAATCAGCTGACTAATCATGTAGTGAGTGAGTCACTATATAACTCTTGTGGCTCTCTCTCACTTGTGTTTTAATTGGAATATTACTGATATACTATTATATGCCAGAGGTCTTTTAATAAAGTGCTAAAATGCTTATATACGTCTAAAAATATTTTCTAAAGGCTCCAGTCACAGACAAAAGTTCAAATCAAGCCCAAGCCTTGTTTGAAATGTAAATAGGTCAATGGAAAGGAAAAAGAGGAAACAAGGAAAAGTATTGACAAATTATGGAGGAAATGAAAACCTTTCTTTTAAAATGTGCCAGGTCACAGTTATTGGGAAAAACACGAGAGGGTTCAGAACTCCAAAACCTTAAGGTGTTTCTTCATTCATACTCCATTCAAAACTTTGAGGTGTTTCTTCACTCATACTCCATGTGTATGATGTTTGAACTTTGATTTCTATTTGCAAGGAGTTTAAAGTTATCCTGTGATATTCATAAGGATCTTTTATATGCTCTTACAATTCCCTGAGTTTTAGTTCTCTTTGTACGTCACTTCTATCTTTCTAGTATGGTTTTCAAGAAATATTATTCCCAGATCTAGAATAATATTTCTCCATTTGATATCAAAAAGGTAAGAGATGATATCAAGATAATGATTTCATTTTTTGGAGGAAAATTAACACTTTTGGGCACCCCCGAAAATTAATCACACAGCAAAAGGTTGAACGGTACTCAAAACATGGATCACTGATGTAAAACAATAATTCTTTGGTACTTCAACGATCTTGAGAAGCCACATTAAGTCTCTAGTGAACATGAATACAGTAAACAAACATATGTAATCATACAAGGGACAAAAAATGTGAGTAATGTTAATGGCATCTACTGCAACAAACTAGTTAATTCTTTGTTTACCAATTTTCATTATCTTCAACTGCAATTGCCAAACTTCAACCTAAAAGTTGCCTATTATGAAGAAATGATGATAATGTAAACATCTGGAGTAAACTTGAAACATGTTTATGAAAATTAGAGGTAATGATAAAAACTAAAAAGTCAACTTACTTCTGAAAAAGTTGAACTTAAAACACCTGGAGCCTCAGGATAAAATCTGCAGAACATTGTCTCCAGCTGGTATGGTGTGCAATAGCCAATATATTCCTTTAAATCTACACGGCCTGGCCGTATCAAAGCTGGGTCAAGCCTGAAAATGAACATGTAAACATTTAAGAGCAATGTACCAAGAAAAATAAGAAAAAATAACTTGTACACAAACACATACCATCCATACATATATCTGTGTCATAGAGGGCAACCAAGAGAGCAGGAACAGGGAGACAGAAATCCTCTCAAACATATGATTACGAACAATTTCATAAACAAAGGCCAGCATGGACCTGTACCAGATAAAAGCAAACACACCTAAGTACTAGTTAGCTACTATGATTCATGTGCAAGGAAAGAAAATGGACACTGTTTTTCTAGATTTTGCTTAAAGCATTTTGATATCAGTTAAGGTCAATCCCTACTGAACCTTGGATTGACAACACATAAATTGCATGGCAGCTGAAAAAAACAGTAATATTCACTGAGCAAGACATGTAGTAAGTGCCATATGGAAGTGCATAAGCACTAACAAGCAATCACCTCTTGTAGTCTACTTTTATTTTCACCTACTCTGGTCTTGAACTCATTCCCTATCATTATTATTTCATTATCATTTTTTTTTCAGGCATTTTCATTATTTCCACTAGATAAGGTAGTGTAAAGAACAGATAACCAAGTCCTAGAAGAAAAAATCCTCCATTAGTCCCTTCCTCTGTTCCTTCTCAAAATTAATACAGGAAAAGGGGATTACCAGCACCCTACTGCAATCCCTTTTAGGCATTTACAACATGCTGAGGATACTCCAGTTATTATTATTATCATAATGAACTTTATTATCATTACCTTGGGGATAGGGGAGAAAGAATACTTCCCACTTATTCCCTGCATGTCACTGAAGGTGACTAAAAGGGGAGGGAGTGGGCTGGAAATCTTCCCATCCCGTTTTACTTTTCCAAAAAAAAGTAACAGAGAAGGGGGCCAAGTGAGGATATTCCCTCCAAGGCTCAGTCCTCTGTTCTTAATGCTACCTTGCAAAAGCAGAAAATGGTGAATATGTATGAAAAAAAATAAATATAAGTGTTATTATTCATCCACTCCTGTTGCTACCCCATCCCACAGGAAACAGCATAGCTAACCCCTGCTTCAGCGAGGTAGTGCCAGGAAAACAGACAAAAAGGCCACATTCGTTCATACTCAGTCTCTAGTTGTCATGTATAATGCACCAAAACCACAGCTCCCTATCCACATCCAGGCCCCACTCATCTTTCCATGGTTTACCCCAGATGCTTCACATGCCCTAGTTCAGTCCAGTGACAGTACGTCAACCCCAATATCATTATTATTATAATTATCAAAATCAGTATTAATAGCATTATTATTATGTAACCCTTGAGCCCTTTTCACATAAAGAAGTTCATTCAAATTCAAGTTTATATATTCAACTTTCAGAGGAAATTTCACATAGAAATTCACCTAAAGAAATATTACAATGTAAGTACTTGTGCTAACCTTTCAGGATAATTAGTCGTCATAAAAACTATTCTTGCTTCTGCTGATGCAACACCATCAAGACAATTTAGAAGTCCACTAAAGGTCAGTCGATTGAGGCCTGCATAAGCTGCTTTCACTGTTTAAAGAAAATTTGCAAGATACAGTAAAACATTACAGAGTTCTTAAAGGAAGATGATACAGTAAAACTTTACGGAATTCTTAAAGGAAGATTATGATAATCATGCAGTAATAGAATGAACAGGAAGTTTTGAATGTTATAGTGAGTGAAATGGAAGATGTATGTGTGCAAAAAGGGATGAAGTTGTAGTGCAAGCCTTGGGATGCAGGAGCCTTTAGAAATGTCATGGGTTACACCAGGACTTTTTCGTAGATATTTCATCATACATGACTGCCATTTCCAATGTTTGTGAGGAGGTGCCACGAACAGACGAAGATAGGCCATGTTCCATCACTTTCATTCTCTAGCTGTCATGTGTAGTGCACCAAAACCACAGCAGTTTGTCAACAACCAGGTTCCACTGACCTTTCCATGGTTTCCTCTGACCACTTCACATGCCCTGGTTCAGTCCATCGACAGCATGTCTACCCCTGTATACCACATCGTTCCAATTCACTCTATCCTGTACACACCTTTAACCCTCTGGCATGTTCAGGCCCCAATGAATGTGTATGTAGATGTTTACTGGACTCCACCTACACAAGGTTACACCACAAGTGAAAAGTCACCTTTGGCAAGGCAGCATCATTGGAAGTACAGTCTCATCAAAGAACTTTTCACTCCAAAGGAGTCCACATTTCCCAACTACTGAAAGTAGTGCTACCTTGGGCTGCAGGAGCCTCAGGAATGAGGTCATGGGCAACACCATACACTGTATCTTTATCTTATACTTTCAAGACTTTATAGTTCACATTATTTTAATCTTTTATGATAGTTCATGTATTTAATTTCCTGTTTTATACGTAAAGTATTCTTAAATCATTTCCTTCTATTAATTACTCCAACGTGCTTAGAGTTTGTACAATCAAATATTGATTAATGTTCATGTGAAAGAGTGCACTTAGTATAGCATAGCCGCACATGAAAAGAAGAATATACATGAGCCATCAACTTTTGGAAATGAAAAACAGCATTTTCAAGGAGAATATATCAATTAAGCCATTAACTTAAGTAAAATTGTATGGGAAATGCCACTGGTATGTAATGTAATGAATACTGTTAATAACACTAAAATAAATTCTTATATTTTTCTACTGTATTATTATCTGGAAGAGCCAAAATAATATTCAGAGGTCCGGTAAGATGATGGCACAAACAATTTACAGAATCATTACTCACTTTCTGAGGTCTCCTCTCTGCTCACAAAAGCTGAATCAACATCCTCCAATAGAATGATAGTGTTCTGTAAAATAGAGATTTGCTATATTACTCAATTCTAGATATTATGAATATGAGCACAGGTTCAGCAACATGATTAGTTACATTGTTAACCAAAACAATAAAACAAAATTTTACAAGGGGAACATGTACATAAAATGGAATTACTAAGGATGAATAAATTATGTGATGATTGAGGTGTATAAAAGATTCTTCATACATCCATTTAACTTTTTGCTTATAACTGAAAAACATTTTGGGGGATAAAGGAGAAAGAACATCACCCATATATCTTCTGTGTGTCGTAGGAACTAACAAAAGATGGTCTTTTGAATTATCAATTCAAAGTAGGAACAGAAGAAGCTTGGCAGAATGTTCATACAAAGGCTTAGTCATCTGTTCATGATGCTGCCGTGCTAACAAAGGAAAGATAAGTACCACAGGGGTTTAAGAAAGAAAGTTACAGCTGATATATAGGTAGTAGGTGATAGGCAGCCAACGACCAGGAAGGTATATTACCAATCTGTCTCACTAACATGGGGACTACTGGCATTTTGTCCACAAATATACAATCTCTCCTTGTCATATGTAACACTTAACACACACGCAACTCATTCTTTGTAACTCGAGACTTTCCTGCGGTGAGCACTATGCACTAGCCCTGTCTTTTGGCAAAATGGTAGGAGCAGAAGACAGAAGTAGTAGGTAGGAGCATTTGATAGAAGTAGTCACTAGGAACATTAGGTAGGAACCTCTGCAAACACTGTGCTAAAGTTGACCTCTGCCAGTTTGAGTAGGGAGGACCTTGAGGAGTGGACATGAAAAGATGGAACCATGAGGTCTGAGGTGAGCCATACAGTGGTAGAGGAGGAACTATGGTCCTGGGGACACTGAGGTCAGTGTCTATCACAGCAAAGATGGACATGTTTGAAGGTAAAAGAGTTCTGAGTGTTGTGAAGATGTATGTCTTGGGCCTTGAAAGCTAAAGGAAGGATGAGGGTGAAAAGAAATGCCCAAGGACAATATGAGGTGTGAGTCTTGGGCCAATAATGCTAAAGGAAAATAGAGGGAAAACATGTTGGAAGAGAAATGCCTGAGAACAATATGAGGTGTGAAGTTGGTTCATTGTGTAAAGAATAACAGTGCGGTACATAGGTGAGGTTATAGAGTAATCTGACTGAATGAGCAGACCAAGTTGTGTTGATATGGTTTGGACACATGGAGAAGATAAGCAAAGAGAGAATAATTAAGAGAATCTACAGGTCAGAAGTGGGAGGAGGAGACCAAGGAAATGGAAGTACAAAGTGATGGAGGCTTTGCAGTATCAAGACCTGAACATTTTGTAAAGATGCATAAATGGGATAATATTAATTTGGACTGATGTGATATGTGGGAGGTGCATGCTGTCAGTGGAATGAACCAGGAAATATGAAGCAGTCATGGAAAACTATAAATTATTCTACTGTGCTTAGCTATGAATGGTAGGCTTTGATTTCAATATATGATGACAACTAGAATGGACATGAGCAAATGAGGCAGTATTTCACTTGTTCCTGACACTGCCTCACAGAGGTTGGAGAAGCAATGAGGTACAAAAAAATATAAACTTTAAACTTTCCATTTTCTACTATTGCCTGCACACGTCAGGTAACATTAAACAATGTAACTTTGCCATTACCAAGACCAAGCCAAACCAAAAGTCAGCCATAGCGGAATAGATATTGCTGTCATAGGCTAGTTTTTAATTAACTATCATTGATCTTGATACTGAAATGAAAGACTAATCTCATTTTTCAATTATCTTTTTAATTTTTCATAGAGCTCCCAAAACACTAAATAGGTATGGATAACATAGGATCCAGATATCTGTATAAAATCAAATTGAAAGTCTAATTTTCTAGCTACCATCTAGATAATATGAGATCTTGTTAAAAGAAAAGAATACTGCATTACAGCTTGTTACCAGAAACTTAGTGATAACTAAATTACTAACCTCAGGGGCTAGAGCCAACAAATGATTAAGTCTATCATCAGTAAGACCTCGCTCACTGAGGTTAAGAACACAAATCCCAAGCTTTAATTCTCCAGCCAGAGCAGTGATGAAGGAACTCTTGCCACATCCTGGAGGTCCATGAAGTAAGAAGCCACGTCTGTAAGGAACCCCTAAGAGAACAGAAGGAACAATAAAATGAACAGATGCTTAAATCAGCAAACTATGTTAGGTATACAAGAATTCCTAAAGTTACAAGAAAGGTCTTAGAACAACTCCCCCCCCAAAAAAAAAGTAAGCATATGCTGGTAGAAATATTAAACAAAACTGCAAAAATCTAACCAACAATCAAGTATCATCACTTATTCGTATCTCTCTATCTCTAGCTTCGGTAATTAAACACTGTCAGATCATACTGCTGGCTAAAACTTTTAGCTCACTGTTGTCCAATTCAAAGCCTCTGGTTCTGTTATTTAACTCTTCTTGTGTATTCATACTTTTTATGAATGTTCTGTGCCTTCAGATCTTGCTACTACTTTTTGTACCTAATTTTGTAATAACATTCTCCTTGATGTAATTCAATATCTTACTAATCTTACTCTTAAGCTTTTTTTTTAAGCAAGTCTCACTCTGCTTCCTATCCCTGCCACCTACTCAAAGCCTTGTCACTTAGCTGGTCCATTACTGGATCACCATTAATGGCCCAACCAAACCTTTCTTTTCAGTTTTATGTTTTGAGAGCATTCATAAGTGTGCACAACCATGAGTGTATGGATCTGTCATTGTAAATGATACAGAGTCTATAACAAAGAGGTTATGATCAAAGATGTTTGTCTTACCTCTGCTTGAGTACCATTCTGGATTATTCATAAAATCCTGTACATCTTTGACAATCCTTTCAGACACTCCCCTGTCCAGTACAACAGAATTCAGAGGACGTGGTTTCCTGGGATTGCCAAACTGCCGCCACTCTGATCCAAAGGCAGTGTACATTATAGTCTTGCCCTCATTCTGTTTTACCGCCAAATCTCGAGCTGTAAAGAAATGAAGACTTTGAAACTACATTCTCTTTCTTCAATATCAAGGTTATGCCTACAACACAGTTAAGTATATTTCTGCATTTGGACTGTTATGTTTTCCTTTGGTATTTCAATCCATTAGTTTTCATGCTTAAAGATTCATAACATGTTATTTCTAAATGAATGAATTTGATGAGCTTCATCTCCTCACCTAGACTAAACAAGATGAAGCATAACTTTTACTGCTGATATTCAGGGTATGCTAGATCCACAATCATCTCATTTCCATTACAAAAGACTCCTTTGAAATCCTATTTTTTTTAACCTGATGGTGGAATAAAGTAAATTTTTCATCCCTAGGGATAGGGAAGAAAGAATACTGCCCATGTATTCCCTGCATGTCTTAGAAGATGACTAAAAGGAATGGGAGCTGGGGACTGGAAATCCTCCTCTCCTGTTCTACTTTTCTAAAAGAACGATCAGAGATGCGGGCCAAGTGTGGATTTTCCCTCTGAGGCTCAGTCATTTGTTACTGACACTACCTTACTAATGCAGGAAATGGCAAATATGTAGGAAAATAATCATCAAATGGAAAATAAACAGAGTACAAAGACCACATCTTGACCATTGCTAGGTGATATAGGCCTCTAGTATCTATGGCTGAGAGTCAGGAAAACATATTAAGCCAAGTATACAAGCAGAGATACCCGTAATTGTGCTCTAATGTAGACTGTCCTCTTCTCACAGGGTAAAGAGATGATATGTAAATGCCTTATGGAATGAGTGTCAGGACCTCAGACTACTAAGAATTGAGTTATTTTTACACCCAAACTTTTCAATGCATAATATGAATGTATGCCTTTGACACCTCGAACTAAGAGGTGGCAGGTTGATGCCAAATTGACAGCCAGTGTGATGATAATGCCATCACCAATCTGGAGACACTGACTGGTCTGTGGGTGGACCTGGGCCTAGCCAGCAAGCTACTAGTACCAAACAAGTAGCAAAGGATGAGAGATATTCATTAGGTAGAGGCCTCTGCAAACACTGCACTAGACTTGCCCTCTGCTAGTGGCCTGTTGACGGTAAGACACTAAAGGCTAAGAAGCGGCACTGGGGTTCTTTAGTTATAGAGACTGTTGCCGTGACCACCCCTTTGAGGAATCTCCTGTCGGAACAGGTGTTAGAGATATAGATAGATAGATAGATAGATAGATAGATATATTTATCTCACCAAAAGGCAAAGGGTTAAAGGACTTTAACTCTGGAGATCCTAAAGATCTTTCAAAAGCTCACAGGAAGATCTGATCCTGGAGAAAATAAATTATTAAGGTGGTCGAAAGAAAGTAAATCGTAACCAAAAGATTTATTCAATTTGTCAAATAATTCTATTAAAAAAATCACACTAACCCTCTTCTAAAATATCATAGAATAGGTCCTTATTCTTGCCAAAGGCTGTTAGTTTAACTGTCTCAAAGGGAACACCCATGTGAAGGTCTAATGTTTGCTGTGATCTTGAACGCTCTACGCAGATCCAAGTTCTGTTAAACCTGAAACAGAGTTATGCCTTTTGAACAACGATGTCGTACTTCCTTCTTATCAATACAAAACCTATGATGATAATGGACAGAGAATAAATGTGAATGTGAACAGTACGAGATTTAATTGTCAACATCTTTGAGGTACTCAAAAAACTAAAGGAAAATTATTCTTTGGTACACTACAAATAAGGTTTTGAAATATATATAGTATAACATGCCCTACTTTGCTTTAACTTTCAAGCTAAATCCCTTGCAGAAAAGCACACATCAGTTCATTAGTCCTTTTAGAATTTCATGGGTCTTAGCTCTGAGACCCCTCCTCTCCCTGAACTGCAAAGCAATGGAAATATCTAACAGGCACTTCTCTTGTCTTTCCCTCTCCCTGCAAGCTTTCTACCTTTATAAGGGCCAGGTCTACAAACACCTGAGGAGTTATAATTAATTCCTTCATTCATTTCCTTAAATCCTAATTTTCTTTCATCTGAGATGGCCATGATCAGGGTATGTTTTTGTTTTGGCCATTTCAGTTACCATAAGTAATCATATATGTAAGTTGTGAAATATGAAAAACCTTTTCTCTCTGAAGCAGTGTCCTATGAGCATGAGTGATTCTCAAGGACACTCTCTAGAAAAACTGGGGTTAGGACCTTCTAACCCTTTGTCCCTGCTCTCTCCGTGCCTGTCACCATCCTCTCACTTTGGCAGCAGTAGACTCCTCGTTTTTGGGCCACACCTTTGGCCAATCAGTGAATGCCAAAAAGATGACCAATTGACCCATTCAACCTAGCTGCTAGCAGCTCAGAATTCACAAATCACTAGCATCAGCCCAAAAGCATTCACATATGATACCAAGGTTTTTGAAAAAAAAAAAAAAAAAAAAAAAAAAAAAAAAAAGGTGGGGGGGGTGGAAGGCAGGCAGGCCCAATAAAACAGGAAAAGTGCTTTCCTCTAGGGTCAGTCCCATGAGCATGAAAGCATACCCACATGAAAGAGGAAGGTTTATGGAAAAAATTGAAGACAAGAAGACTAAACCCAAATGTGGAAATAAATGACTTCAGCAGTGGACTGGGAGCACACCAGAATCAGTCACACCTGAAAGAACCCCCAGACCTATAGAGTGTAGATTCACAATGTCTAAGTTAAGGTACTGCCTAAAAGATTTGATACATATGAAAGACCTGTTTTCCAGTGAAAGGTTTCCAAACAAGGTTAAGGTAGAGGCCAACTTCTTTACATAACGTATTTTGGTGAAAAACCGAGACTGAGAAAGTTTCTTAATCCACAAAAAAATATCCCCCTTTATAATCCCTGAAAATGTCCAAAAGTCTCTTGGAAATTTATTTGGGCATAAGGCATGAAGCTCTTTTAGTGATTTTTTTCAAGAGCTGATGACAACAGACCTGTTTTGTGGACATCAGTTAGACACCATTAAAAAGCCAAAATACACATAAATAAGATGAAGAGCAAGGAAAAAAATCAACATACAATCAAAACACAGCAAACAATGGACTTTGGTGAAGTGTGGGTACATTGGCTACGGAAGCCTCCAAACAACAGAGGAGCAAGTTTTGCAAATGAGCACCATTTCAACAAGCAACAGTATCTTCACATATACTACAGTATGGAATCCCCACCATGAGATGTGCAATTGTACAAGTTTTTCATTCATAACATCTTATTTACCACAACATGACGTTCATTATATTTAATAGTATTTTATGTCACATTTTAATAAATATCATTTTTCATGCAACCTGAAATCACTTTATACTTTTTCCAAAATAGTACACCAATGTCCCATTAGCCTGAGAAGCTTACTTCCCCAGAAATCTTTTAACTTCATTAGCAACAGCATATTTCTAAAGATTAAAATATGTTAACTAACTTCATTATTCCATCTTTGCATTGATCAACTCCTCTCATATAAGGATTAAACTTGATGATTACAAGTTCAGAAAAAAAAAGACCAAAATGAGCTATGTTTAGAACGTGTGAATTTTGCATGGTAAGTCAACACAAAATTTGTTTGAGAGATTTTATCTAATCAGTTTAGGAATGGATGAGACATGGCTTAATGGTTTACAGAAAGAGAGAGCTACAATAGAAGCAGATCACAGCATATATATTGGGAGCAAATGGTAGTACAGCACAGTAACGGAAGAACAACGATCGGGCAGATAAAAAAGTTTTTGAGAAGTTCAAATGCAACTATCCATGTGAAAAGCAATATATATTGGAAAAACAATTTGTATCTAGAATCCGCCTTTCAGTGCAATGATAATTTTCAATCAACAGGACAGTCAGTGCATTGAGAACAGTATAATATCATCATGCATACACACCTTCATAAATGATATCAAGAAAAAGTTGTCTCTGTTTCCCAAATGCAGTAAATGTTACAGTCTCCCAAGGTGTGCCATGTTGCAGATCTAATGTTTGCTGCTCTCTTGTACGTTCCACTTTCAGCCATGTCCCTCCATACCTGGTGGTAACACCTCATCACAGACTTAAAACTTTAATGAATTCAAAAAGTTATGTGCTATAATCATTTTTTGCAAAAATTGAAAAACACTTTACAAGAGTAATGAAAAGTTTCTGCTAATATCCATGAATTATATGAAGTGATTAAAACAATTACACACACACACTCGTAAGGAAGGAGAATATCTAAAACTTTCCTACAAAATCATTAAGTCAATTGTCAGTTCAAGAGCCAATAATCAGGCTAAGGGAACCAGAAGGAAGAACTGTAGAAGATGATAATGGGATGTGTTAGGAACTGCATAACATAACAAGTTCGAAAAAATTTTCATAGTGGAAGACACTATGTCACCAACACCAGTAAGATGTAATGGGGAAGAAGTTTAAGGAAATATCAAGACATGTAGTAAAGATATTAACACAAAGGGTCTTGATCCATACAAAGCTTATGATCCAGATAAAATTTCAACATATGTACTGAAGATGTGTGCAGATACACTACACAACCTCTTGAAATACTGTTCAAGGTCTCACGGATTGGACTGGATTTGATTATAAAATCTAGGCTTATAAGCCAAGCACTGGAGCATCTAAGGCTATTCAGCACTCTTAATACATTTACAATATTCTATCTTAGAAATTCAAGATCTCATTGGAAAGGTGCAAAATGCCAAGAGAAATGAGGAGGACAAGTCACCTATCTATAAGAAAGGAGACTGGGAACAGGCAATAAACTACAGAAAAGTTAAAGAAAAGTTTCACTGTGGTCTGTATAGTTCTAGAAAAAAAATGATAAAAAAGCAAATGGATGACTTTCTACATAAGAGACTTCTTGCCTATCACAGTTTCGCCACCCATAATTTTGAAAAATGCACATTTAGACTAATGTGCACCAATTTACCAACCACTGCATCAAGTTTTGAGTATCCATGGTTCTCCATTGCTCCATCAAAATTCTATCCAAGCACTGGAGAAGTGTGAAGTGGCCATGGGCTGTTTGTGACCCAGCCCAGCTGGTCCACATATCTTTACTGGGTTGTATCGCTAGGGAAAACACTGAGATAGCCTTTTGTGCTGGACAGCTAGCTGGATGCTTTGTAGTTGCTCAAAAGCATAGCATTACTGGTAACATACTGTTGTCATACTATTACCTTACAGTTTTGTACATCAAAGGTTTATACTTTTATACCATAAGCATGTTGTTTTAAAAATATAAATTGCTTTTTTTTCAACCTTAAAGTTTTCATTAGAGGTCTAAAGTATGTATCTCAAGGGTCACTATCCATAACCCTTCATTTCTCATAGGCCCTGAACCTTGCCAACCATGGGTCCTTCTAGGAATATAACCTCACTGGTTGGCAAGGGACCCCAGTATCATTCTAATAACTCAAGAGTGGTACAATGAATCTAAACTTAAAAATGCACTTAACAAATATTCAAACTAAAATAAATTACTCACCAGAAAAAATGCTCGCCAACACTGGGTATAAAATCATGACGAGTAGTGATTTTACCAGTCTCAATTTGCTGGAATTTTGTCTCAACACTAAGGTGCTGAGTTTTTTTGGCTCCTTTCAGGGTGATCCATTGAAGTAGCCAATGATATGACTTATCACGACATGGAACTTCAAGAGTTGTCATGTAATGGCGTCGGAACAGAATCATCCCCAGCTGTCAAAATGATAAAGTTGACATCACTGACACAAAAAACATGCAAAACATCTGCTTATTCAATTACAGAACAAAGCTATTCATACATGCTCAAAATATATTTTGAATGTTACATACTTCATCTTTTGTGAATAATACTTCCCAAAATTTGTCTGTAGTTTCACTCATTCACTCATTAGCCCTTAACACCTCCAGACAGATATCTATGTGAAAAGAATGATGACTTTGAATGGATATTTATACAGCAGGTTTCAAGCCTGTCTGAATTCACAGTGAATGAAAACTTCTCCCCACAGTCAGTCATCCCCCAACCATGTTAATGAAAGCACATACCAAGAGTTTTCTGGAAAGGAAACTGAGAAAACTTAAGGTCGATTTTGAGGAGCGAGTACAAGATGATTCTGAATTCTTTGGATCATGTGGAGGATGATTTTATAGACACTGACTTTTTCAACCTCATAAGTAGACCAACAAGGTAGGAGAAGATTTTCTAGTTAAAGTGGTGACAGTTTTGCTAATGCCCACCTGACCATGACAACACTGCATCTGACTGGCATGGTCGGCAATTTTATAAACTTTTATAGTTTTGCTGTTGTGAAAAAATTTTTTCATGAATCACACTGAATATAGCAAGAAGAGAGTTCTGTAAGATAAAGATAATAATGATGACCAGGGAGGTATATTACCAGTACTAGCCATCTGGGTATCAGGAGGGTTAGTGACAACTGCTTTGTGAGCCAGCACTTTAACGGTTGTCAAGTTGCACTTCTCTGACCCAGGTAGCTGTCTTTCTGCCTCACTAACATGTGTACTACTAACATTCTGTCCACAAACATACAATCTCTCCTTGTCATATGTAACATATGACAACACTTAATTCACACAGCTCATTCTTCATAACTAAATTTTCCTATGGTAAGCAGTATGTGCTAGCCCTGCCTTTTGGCAAAATTGTAGGAACATGTAGGCAGGAACATTAGGGAGAAACATTAGGTAGAAGTAGTAGGTAGGAGTACTTGGTAGAAGTGGTCATTAGGAACAATGGGTAAAAGCCTTTGCAAACACTGCCCTAGACTTGCCCTCTGCCAATTCGCCTGCTAAGGGTGAGGTATTATAGGCTAAAAAGCAGCACTGGAGTTCTTTAGTTATGGAGACTCTTGCCGTGGCCATCCCTATGAGGGACTTCCAACTGGGACAGGCATCAAATGATATAAATAAATAGAGAGAATCAGTATTTCAGTGTGGGGAAAATATACAATGAAACATACATGATGACAACTCACTAGACACTCAGGCCTTGCTCTTGCACTTTTCAGCAAATTGTACCAAAACATCTATAAAACTTCCACATGTCATTTTATCGATAGTAGAAGAAATATACTTCTACAATGATCTTTTTTCATTGATAAATGAATAACCTGTGAGACATAAAGGGGTTAAACATACCCCTATTCTACTATTATTCACCTCCTTCCTGAGTTTTGTTATGCTCTTTCAAATTCTGAATATTTTTTCTTCCAATATCATAAGAAAATAGTGCTGCATAAGAGAATTAAGAAGATGGCATAAGTCATTAAAATTAAAGCAAATAAGAATCTCAGAAGAGACAGGAAATTGTTGATACATAACTCCATAACTAAGGAAGGAGTATATATTGAACATTTTATGACATATAACTGTTTAACACAACAAAATCCTCACCATGTAACTTTTCCTTAACACAGCAGCTCCAGCTCCAACTCCAAATAAACCAAAACCAGCACTAAAATAAGGATTATCTGCTAAAGATGATATTAAGTCTTGAATGGCCATTGTCTTGTGTCAAATTTCACAGCGACATCAACAATTCTGAGAAGAAACATACCAAAATTTATAAAGGAACTACCTTGGGCTTTAAAATTAAAAACTATTACTATTCATTAAATCTATCCTTCACAAACATCTGTAAATGAAGTGTATCACATACAGAACACTAATATATTCACGCACATAATTCCCAGCTTATGCATACACTATGTACCCCACACATTGTACTCACTAATAACAAATAAATGGGTCTACAATCTGAAGTGAGTGATCAATAATACTTTTTGAAACCAAAATTTTTACACTGCCACAAAAATTAAAATGATTAATTCCAATTTTCTTCTCAAGAGTGTTTGTGTCCCAAAACATGTGAAAATAGAAAAAAATATGAAAGCCAAACCTTACGTTTTGGAAATAAAAGGGCAACAAACTCATTGAATATTTTGCCATGCATCAAAGAAATAGTCCCAAATGAACCTTCAAGGAATATCAAACTATTATAATGGAATCTGACCCATTAGCCTTGCTCCCGGAGTTAACGTAACGTCAATTGCTATTGCTTCTGTTAATAAATAGATTGTTATTTTGTCAATTACTGATTGGAGCGCTTTTATGGCGCAATCTCTGTAATGTATCCTAAAAAAAAATCATGTAGAAAAGGTGCTAATAATGACACTCCACAACTCTCAAGTGTAATTTCTACAAATCACTCAACTTCCATAGCTATTTCCAATACACGGGTGAACTTAACAAAAGCTGTACTATACTTGTGGTTTGCCATTGCATAATATTAGGAATTAAGTGTTCCGTTTCCTTCATGTGTACATCAGTGTGAATGGAAACCTAACCATTGATCTCTACACAATCTCAGACCAGCAAACGTGGGGACACACATGACTTACAGAAAACAAAGAGTATCTGGCTCCAGTCTCACACCATTTTTTCACAACGAGTTGGTATGAATGTTCATTTTGTATCAATTCACCATCAGAAAGCACAACCACAATTTCCTCCATCAACCCGGTGTTTCGTCTAATTCTAACCGATCCAACAACACTTATATTCAAGGATGCATATTTATTTCTGTCCATATTCTAATTGGTGTATGGGTATAATGTTTAATTCTAGGTATCTATAACTCCTGATGACAAGACAGAGTAAGTTTATTAAAGAGTTATCTTGTTTCTAGCAGTTGGGTTCTATGTTGATTATATAAAATCTCGAAGGAAATGTATGGTAACTTTCTGTGTTGGCTGAAGATGCATTACTGCTTTCATTTGTTAGAAGAATAACACTATTATGTTCACTATTATCTGGATAACTGAAACAATAATAACTAATTTCTTTTAGTAAGTGGATATACAATGAAACTGATAAATCTATATATTAGATAATTGATGATTCCTACTCTAAATATTTTTCCCAAGAATATACTTTTGAAGACAAAGGTGATTGAAATGCGTAAACGAAATAGCAATATAAGTTCTCAAGCACTGATAGCTCGATCAAAAGAGTTAACATGATTTTGTAGAGCCATTTTTTCTCGCTGGTTTAACCGTTCGCTGTTATTTGGTAGTGATCGCTGGCTCTACTGTTCGTTGCTCTAGACTGAGATCGCTCGCTGAAATATTCGCTGGTCGGTGCTGTGGTTGCTTACTTACTACTGAGGTTTACTAGGTAGATGATTAAACGCAGGTTGAAATACATCCATGTCCAGATATTTTTGCTTAAAGTAGCTCAAAAATCATAAATATTGGCTGATACTCCAAAAACCTTATTCTAGAAGTGCTCTAAATCATGAGCTTATGGAAATTGAAAAGTTTCATGTGACAGATCGTCCACATAACTATATCCTTCTTACTGAACGTTTGTTTTGATATCTAGTCTAACCCTCCCTTACATAGTTTCATAGTGAACCATTTTGGCATTATAGTATTGAAATTATTCAACATATATTCCTGTTTCTGAGGATGGAGAAGAATGAATACCAGCCAAGTATTCCCTACGTGTGGTAGAGGGCGGGGAGATGGAAATCATTCCCTTCTTGTATTTCAGTTACTAAGATTTGGAATAGAAGACTGAACCTCATCCTCCTCGAAGGCTTAGGCTAGTGATTCTGAATGTGATTACATGAAATCAAGATGAGAAAAAAAAGCAGGGCAGGTAGCATGTTTGAGGAAAGGGGCTTGGATGTTCTATCGCTGAATGAAACAAAGCTCAATTGTTCGGGGCCTGAAAATGCAGGAGGGTGAAATGCATGCACGGGATAGGGTGCGACGTGCTTTCAACTGACTGAACACACACACACACTCGTGCACACAAGCCTACACCAAGAGTGGATAGGCGACCTTGTTTTTGGTACATTACACATGATTGCTTGAGATTGAATGTGAACGAATGAAGTATGTTTTCATCTATTCTTAGCGCTACCTCGCCAACGTGGGAAACGATGAACAAGTATGAAGGAAATAGTAAGAATTCCATTTTTGGCATGGTACTCCTCAGTAACATCGCTGTGATCGCTAGTTGAAATGTTCGCTGGTAATGTAATCTTTGTTTCAATTGCTCGCTGCTCGTATGTGGTACTACGTGAAAGCTGATACAAATTCTAAGTAAAACTAACCTTTAAGAAAATGAAAGAATTGTCCTTTATATGTATTATCCGACGTTACCGCAAAGGGGATGAAGTATCTATTCGTGAACTTATGACAGAAGCAACTATGGAAACTGTGACGGACTTCTTTTGGGCAGCTGTCCTGTCTGAAATCATGCCTCAGGTTAGTATTTTCCTCTTGCTTAGGCGAAATCTGTACCATCTCATATTAATGTACCATCATTTTATTTTAACAAATGTTTGAGCAGAAGTTATAAGTTAAGCTTCCCATCGAATGATTTATCATGTGGTGTAAAAGTGTATGAGGTTTTGGTAAGATTATTTTTCTGTGGTGTAATTTTATGATCTAATAGCAATCAAGCAGTGTCAGACTATGAATGTTTTCAAGAGAAAACTAAAAGTTTCTTTATGGAGTAATTTGGGTCCTAGCGATCTTAATTTGTAACTGATTTTTAGGACGTACATTGTTGGTAGTAATTATGCTAAGCTCTTTAATATTAGGTTTTAGTCATTATGAAATATTTCTATTTTGTATTTAGTTTGATTATGATTTTGTGCTCCCAAATTATTACAACTCATGTTGTGCCGTCATTCTTACTAAATATTTTATGAGGATCACAGGAAATAAGTATTTGTGCATTTTTTATGCCCTATTTATAGTGAATTTGTTAGATATGTACACAATTTATGTAATTTGCCAACATAATCTCGTATTCAAACTCAAAACCCAGCTTAGAAAAATTGCAAAACATGTTTCAGAAATGTCTGCTGAGCTTGAATCGAAGCATTATGTTTTATTGACTTATATTAAAAAAAAGTGATAGCTGCAAGGGTTATGTTTATTGGAGAAACATGGGGTCGACTAATGTAGTAGGCAAAACATTTGTGAAGAGTCTCCCTAAAAATGTAACGGCATCAAATATTTCTGAATGCCACAAGTATATGTCATGATGAAATTACAATTACCCCCTTAAGAAAGGATGGATATATATGAAACAAGTGTATTTAGGTATGAAGTATCAATAGCAGGAGGGTTTATGCTGATACAGAATTAATGAAGAGCCACATGGCGAGACATGTCAACATCAGTATAGTGCATGTCATAAAATTAGTAGTACATTTTCACTAGAAGTTTGATATTTCTTCCTTTTTAAGTTAAGGCCCATATCACTTGTTTCTTAGTGTTTTATTTCTCTGTGTGATATTCTTTCATTTTCTTTAAAAGTTATTGCTTATAACTTGAAAAATGTCCAATATTCAGGGACTGGAATGTGTGGTGATGGGTCACTGGGTTTGAGATCATAATATAAATTCATGGAATTACTGTACATCTATAACATGTACCCTTACACTGTCATAAGCAACACCTACAACAATCATTATATCTATCATCTACACCCAGTCACCTACTCTGTCCTCCATCACCATCCATCTGCACCACCCGTGACTGGAGACTGAAAGCATTAGATGTGGGAAAGACAGATCCTGAACCATATAGGCAATGAACAAACCCCAAATGGAAAGGGGTAAAAAACAGATCCAGTTGTCAGGAGTATGGATATGGTGGGTGATTATCTGCTGTAGATAATTAAGAATGGAGAATATGAGAGCTTTAATTCTCTGTCATCTGTATAGGAGGGGTGTATCCATTCCCTGTGGTGTATGTTGAAGTTTCTGAAGTAGAGGACTTCTTTCTGTATGTTTTGCATTTTCTTAAGTCTTCTGTATCAATAGAATTGAAATGTGCTTAACAAATGTTTTACATTTGCATCACATGAATACTACAGTTTTTCTTGATTCTCAGAAGATTAGAACACATTAGGAGCTTTTAGTCATTTCTATGATGTCTGTTGTACATGCAAGGTGCAGAATGAGATACATTTTTGTGCAGACTGTCTTGTAAAATTAAAATTTACTTTCCAGCTATTGTGTATGGTAATTTTTTGCTTTCATCATAAATCTTTATCACTTAAAAACTGTTTAGAGAATTGTAGCAATTCCTCTTGCTCTTTTGTAGTGTATTTTGTTTATACTTTTCAGATTTCACTTTTGGCAATAGCTTCCTTCTGCGGCTTTATGATTTCCGATGAAACAGA
The DNA here is from genome assembly GCA_032273605.1 of Panulirus laevicauda. NCBI lineage: Eukaryota > Metazoa > Arthropoda > Malacostraca > Decapoda > Palinuridae > Panulirus > Panulirus laevicauda. The sequence continues at coordinate 1,649 of JAUTXX010139701.1, read as the reverse complement.
AAAACTCTTCGAGTAACCAGCCGAATCACCACTAGGTAGAATGTATTTGTGTGCCAGAGATTCTGTTGAAACAGGGGAGCTCGATGAACCTGAATCACTTGACTTTTTTGAGAAAAAAGTCAACAGAGAA
>JAUTXX010139591.1:0-15867 GCA_032273605.1 Panulirus laevicauda | reverse complement strand
CTAATTTTTTCTTAGGCAAGAGTTCCCAAACCCCACCCCCCCCCCCCCCCCTCCAACACACACACACACACACACACACACACACACACACACACTACTCTCCCTTACCATAAACTGCCCAGGGGTCACCACAGAGCGATACACTTAACGCTACGCAGGTACACGTAGTACACTACACATGGTAATGCTTATACGAATGCACGGTACGCACACAGTGCACGAAACATGGCAATGCTACAGGGGTGCATGGTACACTAGACATGATAATGCTACATGGGTGCATGGTACGCTAGACATGGTAATGCTACATGGGTGCATGGTACACTTTACATGGTAATGCTATAAGGGGGTACGGTTTGCGAGGGTACTTTACCCATGAATAATACATAACATACCCACTTACCGGTATACCCACTGTGCTATGCTATGCGTCGGCTCCACTAGACAGGACGTGAACTAAGGTACGCTACGGTACGGAAGATTGGTATACTGCGAATGGTACCCAGTGGTACGGGACATGATGAGACAAGGAATGGCAGAAACGGTACATGGACACAACTTGGGCTAACTCAAAATCCCAAGATTTTACTCATAAATACATCCGGTTCTAAACCATTCCATACATCCCGAGCAGGAAATGAGGAGGTAAGACGAGGCAATGTAAGTTGCATTCTTTGTCAAACGATGAACGTAAACACTGGATCGGCTTAAAAGATGAACGATAGTATTGTTTCATGTATTAGGAACCTCCATTCGTTTAAGGTAGATTGGAGAGGCCAGAACGTGAGACTTCAAAGGCAAAGACTTCTTGAAGGAGACGATCATGAATGCATACAGATCAACAGGGTAGTAAAAATGGTGTAATATAACCCTGAGACACTGTATCAAGTAGTTTTCCACAGGAGGACGCGATTGCATACTAATCATACCAGCATGAGGGCACACTAAGCCAGCACACGACACGATGGCATACTAAATAGATGCTCATAAAATGGAACATCCCTAATTACGAAAGGACCGCTTCCCCCGCTAAAATTAGCCTCACGCTAACCATTGCATCGACAAACGAGTGATGCGACCCAATAAATTCACTAACACAAGACATTCCTCTTGCGTTATTAGTGACATCAACGGTGAGTTGACAGCACCGACAGTAGTCTCCCATAATGGGTGTAATGAATCAAAGGCAACAAAATATCCGGAGAGAAAACAGCCATAACCAAATCCACGCCCGCCCGTCTGCCCGCCCGACACGGCGCGGGGTATCTCGCCCGACCATCACACAAAAACCATCTCACCATTCCCGCCCTGTTATTGTGCCACTCACCGACCAGGTTATACCCGCAGAGTCGCCCTCCCTCCTACACTGCCGCCGTCATTTACCACTTGCGGTATAACACTGCTCTGATATATCCTCAAATGTGATGTACTGGAGTATATCGCCCAATACATGAAGCGTTATACACGACATATACCTTTCGTATAGGACACAGTGGCCGTGATTTACCCATATTTAGACACCCGCTCGTCTGGATCGGTGTAATCGGAAAATTATTACTGTTCAAGTGTACCCACTGAAGATGGGCGCGTAAATCTGCTAGCACACGAGAAAACATGAAAGGCGTCAAGCAAGAGTATGATATACGCCAACATTTGCGGTATCAAATTGGTGCTAATGTCTGGGGAGTACTATTATATACTCGCTAGTCGGGTACTAATCCCATACTAGTATGATATACTCATTAACGTCCATGTTTAAACCGTAATAAGAGTAAGATATACTATTATGGTATGCCCGCCTGTCGCAGGGGTAGTCTTTTCATACTAGTATTATATACCCGTCTCTGTCTATGGTGTTACACTTATGACATTCGTAAATGCCTGGGACACTAGTACGATAATACCACTTGTCTAGGTTGTTATACCAGTAAGATATACCTGTGAATGTCATACTTATACTCGTCAAACAAGTAAGAAAAATGGCGTACCTAAGGTGATAATATGTGCAGGTTCAGCGCGACTACTATTAAACTTCCAAGATGGATTCATTGGTCGATATATCCAGGAAGGAGGCCTTGACAGTCTACTTAAAAGATTTACAGCGTCTGAGAATTCTGCCCGTAACTTTAACTACCCTGACTTCCAGAAAGTCTGTGACCTCAGGATGGGGGAGGAGAACAGGTGAGGTAAAAGGAAGCGCCTTGATCCTGGACATAATGGTGGACCTGTTCTCAGATCCCAGGCTGATAAAAGGCCATACCTAGACTCCCGAGACTAAGCCACGCCCCAAGGACGACAATGTAATTTATAATGGACAGATTATCCTTCAATATCAACCCCGGTCTACTGACCAATAAGAATGTTGCTTGATAATGAAGTCTTGCCGTCATTTTGCGAGGTTATTACCTACTCATTTACAGTAGTATTACCAGCAACCTGTCGCTAAATACGGGAAAGTTAGGTATGATCAAGTATCTGGTATTCCACTGCTGACATTAAGCGTTGAGCTGATGTCTGAATAGAATTTTCCTATTCTGTTAGGATAAAAAAAAAAACGAATTTCAAGGACCTCAAAACAGCCTGACTCTGTGAATGATGATGTACATAATATTTATTTAACCATAACAAAAGAGCGATTAATACGTTTTAGTCAAACCTTCTAAGGCTGAGAGAGCAACATAGACCACACAAATGTTATTGCGCTTTTGACCAAGCACTGACTTTCTCTACATTTTCTTTTACGTAGCATAAACAAAATTACCCTAAATCTATAACCCACTAAGATAATCCTAAATCTCCACAAAATTATATGGAAAAAAGCTAAAGGCTAAGTGACATACATATACAACTAGAAGCATGCTTATTTTCCACAAATGAAACTAGAATAAAGTTTAATTTCCACAAATACATTTCGCAAATACAACATATTACAATATATATTCGAAGACATAAAACAGAAATCCATCACGTAAACTAAACAGAACCGTAAGAACACATAAATTTTCACCAAACATATACAAAAGCAAAACGCAACCTACCCGCTACCAGTCTAATATACTCGGCCCCGCCCCTCACCTGATGCCATACCAGGCTCACAGCTTTCAAATATTCCTTTCAACTTAAGGTTTCATGGGGTGTATGTGCACTGAGAAAGTGTATGATCTTAGAATAATTATCTAAAATAACAAATAAAGTTTTCAAAATCATTCGATTGGTGGTTATAACTTGATGACGTCCTTATCAACCCTGGCAGTCAATAGGCCTATACCCACATAGCTAACAAACCACCTGCATGTTTGACGTAGTTCAGAATCAGGGTTAATGATTTTATGCTGTTCCTAGAAATATCAAAGCCAAAACAAAATCCATGCAGTAATTTTAATATGAAAGTGGTTTAGTTAAAGTAATGGCTGTAGTATGGAATGGTAGTGGTTTTAAATGGCTGTGCTGGCTTGGTACTAGTAATGACTGAGCTGGGTTGGTATTGGTTCTGCCTGTGTTTCTAAGCTTGTGCCTAGTGGTGGCAACGGTTGCGTTGGTAAAGCATTGTTCTGAGTGTTAGTTTTTGTTCTGTTGGGTCCTAGTCGCGACACTGGCTATGCTATGTTAGTGATAGCGGTAAAATGATAGTATTTGGTGAATCAGAAAAGCGGTGGGGAAAAATGAAGAAGGTGGTCAGTGATAAATCGGGCTTTGTTTTTCATGGAAAATGTCCAGCTCCAATAACTACCGTAAGCTATGGCAAGTCGACATACCAAACAATGTCCTCCTGGACCATGAACAGGTTATAACGTTAGAGAAGGACGCGCCACTAAAACATATCAATATCTAAAAGCAATGCTAAACACCAAGGTTATATTCTCAGTTACGTCTCGCAGTTTAAACATGGTAAGGCCTTCGCTCTGTAATATATATAAGGCAATGGAGTTTGTTTTTTTTCTTTAGTGTTATAACTTCGCGGTTTCCCCGAGATGCAGGGCAGCTGCTCTCTCATTTGTTCACATCCACTTTCTAGCTGTCATTTATTATGCACCGAAACCAGAGCCCCTCATACATAGCCAAGCAACACAGACCTTTCTGTGGTTTCCTGACTTCATACGACTTAGTTCAGCCCAGTGACAACACGACGTTTCAATTCGCCCTTACCCCATTCACGACTCACCCTCCTGCATGTTCAGGCCCCGATCACTCACTGCATCTTTCACTCCATTCTTCCTTCCGTCACCTCCTAACTTGGGACGACCAAAAAGAAGTGGTGCCTCAGTCCAACTGACACATTACCTACACAATCATAACAGTAAGATAAAGAATAATGCACTCATTTCCTAATTAACGATAACTGGGTAGCAAATCTTTCCCTAGAAACTGGGCATCTATATTCCATGCCAATCTGCTATGTTTGAGAAATGTAATTTTTGTGAAAATCATTCTCACAAGAGGCACAAATTTGTAAGTACTCAATTTATGCTTGTAAACAAATGGGAATGAAGTTTAAGATAATAGATGGACAAAGAAATAAATTTCAATTAAACAAAAATCTTTTGTAGACATTTTTGTTATCATAAACAGAAATGCTCCAAAATCTTCATTCTAATCTGTACAACACAAGGTAAGGCACCTATTTTATCAGGATGTGTGCAATTCTCCTCACCTATTGTGTTCCAAGTATGCTAACCAGTTTCAGTTGTGTAGGTTATCTGTTCATCAAATACACCTCACAATGAATTGTTTCTATATTCATTACATATACTACATCATCAAAATATGAAAATACGAAGACAGAAAAAGCGACAGCAACAGCAGAACCAACACTACCGCTAGTATTAGTAGCAGCAAGGAACATCCACACTGGCACTTAAAAACAGCATTAACAGTGATAGTATGTACATTACAACCCATAACTACCATCAGCAATAACATAAACAACTGTCATTGCAACAATTCCATAAATAACAATTAGCATCAGCATTTATGGCAGAGGAAAACTGATTCAGCATGTCATTGGAAAAATTTTTGGCCATAAATAACAATTAGCATCAGCATTTATGGAAGGGAGGAAAATTGATTCAGCATGAAGACAATGAGGGGAAACAGACTGTGGATAATGACAAGGACGGAAATGAATCTGCCTTGAGAATTATACCATCAACATCACCATTAATAACATAAGCAATGCAAGGAATACTGTAAAGATAAATTCACTGATAGTTGACGGTATATGTCAAGGGAGAAGGAACACCTTATGTCATAAAACGGCAATCTTTCTTCATGCTGTACAGCTTGGGATTCAATAACCATCACCCATTTTGCTGCTGGCTGATGCTACACAGTTCCTGTTTCCAAAAAATACTTCCAGGTGTGTTTTTAAAAATATACAAAAATTTTCCTCCGGAGAATGATGCTACTAAAAACAGGACATGCCAAGCAAAGCTGAAAAGGCAAATGAATTAAGATGCTACACAACCAACTTCTAGATTTTAGAAATTTGTATATTCATTGTCCTATGCTCCTGCAATGGTAGAGCAAAACCTAAATTCTACTGAGGCTGCAGTTGATGAGCTTGCAACACAGCCAACACACATAAGATCTAGTTAGTCTCTCAAGTAACTCCCTAAATTTTCTCCTGTGGCAGCCTTACTGGAGATCTTTCTTCTCATGAATTACTATTTCCGTACTACAACAATCTTGATGAATACTAATTCATCAAACAAATTGTATATGCAGCAGTGAGTATGGGTCAGTAACGGGAAGAAAAAGTCTTCTTAGAAAAGCTGAAATGGTGTACAGTACAAATGAACCTGAGCAAAAAGAGCAACCAAACCTTTACAAGCAAGGAACAAGGATTTGACAGTGGAAGGCACATGGTATAAAATTTTTGTATTCAAGCTGGTTGTGGAAAAAATCTCTATATAATAAGAGGACAGAGTGAATTAATTTTGTGGATTTAAGAGCAGCAAACAAAAGGGAACTTCAGGATGTATTAGCTGACTAAAACAAAGAGGAAGTTCTTGCACATGAGTGAAAGGTAAAATAAGCAGGTCTAAGATTCAAAATGAAATATGCTTGAGCTGCAGTGTTCTAGAGTTTAATTATCTTTATGGACAGGGTATTAAGAAGTTCAGGTAGAGCTTTTATAATACCTGACAAAATAATGGTTTTGAAATAATCAACATGATACCCCGAACCAAGCCACCAGAGATAATAGCCTTTCATTGTTAGTGCTACTACAGGATCACTGGCTCTATAACTTACTCATAACACATTTATTTTCATAATCATTTGCTTTTTGTGGTGATTTATCCCATCTGCAGACTTTTTTTCCATTATCATTGTAACTTCCTTGAGCATCCAGATCTGAAGGCCATACACAATGTTCCCTAATTATTTCCACCAACAAAAATGTTGAAGACCACTTACCTATACCAAGAAATAAATATGGATGATAATATGGGCTGCCCATCAGGTATATACAATAAAGAAATTAGGAGGAAAGGACATGTGGAAAGAAGCCATGGTAAAACATAAACAACCATAGAAAGAAAGTGCAATAGAAGAGGCAATCCTTTAAAATCTTCCTTAATAGTCATCACGTTAACAATCACTAAGCTACTGTAAGGTACTACTTAAAGAACACTAACCAAATATCAAAAAAGAGAAAATTTAAAATACGCAACATTAAACAAAAATTGTCTTGTCATCACAATGCCATGTGGTGAACACAGGTATCACATCAAACAAGGTCAGTGACAAAAACTTGAATAAAATTTGACTAAAGATTAAAGCCAAATAAATAATGGAACAATTAACCTTCCTTTGCATAAAATATAAATTGTCAGCTTGTTTCTTAAGAAGAAATCCACTCAATATTTATAAAATCAGAGAATGGGCACTACAAGGGTATATGCGCAAGTTAACTTCCACCTCATAAATCATTCAATCCTAGATTTTGTGTATTCTATACAATCAAGTCTTATGAGATTCTATGATGCAGTAAAAAACTGCTTCAGAGGATTCATTCCCCATGAGCAGCCATATGTATGTTTGTGATAGGAATCTTCTCAAATGTCTTTCATATGCACTGCCCTCAAAAATCTGTTTAGAGATAAATAAGAAACTAAACTATGAAGGGCACTACAAGGATAAAATGTTCTGTGACTGTTGTGGTTAGCATTGCTGACTACAAATGATGGGTTCAATCCCTGGCTCTGGCAGATGGCACACACCTCACCCAGCTGTTCATCCTTCCATCTGGTTGGTATGTAAATGGGTACCAATGTCAGTTGGGATAAAGCACCACCTGTGACAGGCATTAGCCAGCTGACAGCTTGTAATATCAGGAGTGTCTATGTCCAGGGACATAGCCCTCACTGATAGGCCAACGAGCCTACCAAGGACTGGTACTTTACTATGAAGAACAATGTCACAAAAACATTCTACAATGGGACAGAGTACTATACTGTGAAGGTCACTAAACTGCCACAAAACAGTAAAAATTTTAACACTGTACTTTTGCCTCAAACCTCAAAAATAAGACTTTTACAATTTAATACAAATCACAAAATGCTAAAGACAGGTAAAACAACTTGTCATAATGTATATCTCATTCCCAACATTCCTTTGTAAGCAACTACCATCACACTCTAAGCTGCACACCACTCATATTAAGCAGAAAACCAAAACTAACTAACATAATGTAAATCCAGCAAGTTTGAAAAATTGGGAACAATGTCAACAAAACATCAATGACTCTGTTCTAGACATAAATAAATATATATCAGAATCATAATGTAGCAATAATTTCAGTATGAAAAATAATGCAAAATGCCACTAGGTCTAAATGAACAAAATAATGACTACTTACTTTGACAGGTGTTTACGCGCAGAAGGCAGCGTGGTGAGTTCCTCTTTCATAACATAGCATTTTGTGCCAAGACAGTATTGCTCCATGTAGGTGGGCCAGTGCAGAGCCGAAAGAGCAAAGTTAAAAGTGTGCTGATCAGTTTCAGATAAAGTCGCCCACAAATTCTGCACATTGTCGTTACAGAAGCACCACTCATGGGTGGTGAAGTACTCCAGGCACGCAGCGGCACGGTCAAGCTTCTGTGCAATCCTCACCATACTATGGTTGAGAAACAATTTATGGTGAGTATGAGGGAGTGCTGAAGTTCTTTTGAATGGGACTTGCAATGAAACATCAATAGTAGTAAACATGGAACTGAAAAACTTCCAGCCTTAAAAGAATACTAATATACTTTGTGGGAAGTGTGAAAAAGTACGAGATCTAAACAATTTTTGGATAATACATCTTGGTGGCCTTCTTGCCTAGAATGGTGGCATGTACTAAAGGGTGAATGGACTGTATATAAACAGTCGAGGTCCCAGATGAGTAGATGTTAAATGATGTCTAGAAGTCATTTGAGTTACAAGCAAATACTGACAGATTAATATCACCTATTACTCATTACTGCATATTGTTCACATCAAAAAACTGCCAATAAATGAACGTCTGTTGGTTAATGCAATAAATGTTGCACCAATCTTTTTCACATTCATTTCTAATCTGTCAATTCACCCTTGGTTCCTTCTGGTTCTTTAAATATTTATACTTTGACTTCCTCTTTCACTTTCAATGTTAAAATTTGAATTGCATCAGTTGATCAGTTCTTACTTTCCACATTTAGATGAATCAGATTCTTGACAGAGCAAGTACTATTGCATAAACTTTCAGATCAGTATACACAAATGTAAAAATAAAAAGAGAACATTGAACAGAGGAGTGCAAGCAGTTGTTTAGACAAGTATAATGATAGCAACAATAAATTTATCAATAAACTACTTAAATAATTACATTTGCTACAAAGTTATATTACTCATATCCTTATTATATACTAACATGGGTCGTTTCCCTGCTAGTCTCGCAGCAGCATCCATGAGGTAAGCAGGGAGCCAGTGTTGCAGAAGGACGGCGATTGTATGAAGAGTCTTATGCTGAGTAAAACGAAGGTGTGGATACCAGACAACATCATTCATGGCATTCTTCCGCAAAGCTGACATCCCATGTTCATTAATCTCTCCCCATCGTACAGGCCGCTCCATGCCCGATACGCAGTTATACACTGTTATTTTTTTTTGTCTGAGGAAGCACAACATATTAATAATAAACATAATTTCTGTCATACAGTCAATTCAACTTAGTAATATAGGCAAATTACTCAGTAGTTTGAGAATTATATAGAAGCTCACCATCAGACTACAGAAATATATCAAGAACTGTATTTGAAGACTCTACATTAACACTCAAACAAGCGTGGAAAACAGCTTTACTAGGTATCAGCAAATATACTTTACAGCTGGATTATTTCACATGAATGTATGGAACCCAGGATATAATGAGGAGGTTCCCCTACACAAAAGACTAATATTAATGAACAACTACCACATTTCAACATACATATAGCCTTCTATCTTTACTTTTACTTATGCAGGCACTACAATTCGTAACATTTCAGTTATTTGCTATCACTACCTATGATATTCTAACTGCTATGTGATTTCCTACTACAATTCTTGCTACTGTCAAAATGTTTTTTGTTACTGTTTGTACACTTTTTCATATGCAATAAGTTGCATTACAACAGTTCTGCAACATATAAACCCAACTTCAGCTCACCTTCGTGAACATCAAAAAAAGCTAAATTTTCTAGAAATCATATATCATACTACAGATAAACATGTACTGCATTTAATATCAAATATGCTGAAAATTAGTTGGCCCTATGGATGAAAAATCAAGAATGGAGTACAGAACTGTCATCTGTCTATTTTCTTGAATAGGTATCCAAGACACCTTTGTTATCCCAGTTATGGACACCAAACAAAATTCCAAAGATCTTTAAAGGAAAAATAAACATTCCCCATAAAACAGCTTGAGTTATCTTAAATGCATTATATCCCAACCTCTCCTCACAATCCCTTCACATTTAATGCCTCATTCAAGCCTCAACAGCAAATTCTGATAATAATTCTTGCTTTAATGAATTTGCCTCCATGTATCGAAGATGCTTACCATGACTTGCATGCCATAAGCAACAGCTGACTATGATCCCCATAGCTCCTATCCATGGTCAATGCAACCCAGGTACTTTTGTGTCCCTTCCTAAACCATCAGTTGTGCTGCAACCTGGCAAAGTGCATGACACTACGTCAATACATGAGGAGGCTGTGTTAGTGATTCATGTGCGTGAAGTTTAACAAGTTGTGATCATCTCAAAGGCATGTGTTATTCAGCTATACATCTCTCTTGCTACTGGAAATAATCACTTTAAACTCAAAACAATACTATACATACTAGCTTACACACACATGTGGTTGCAGTAACTGTTTGCTATGCATTACCTTTTGGTAGCAGTATGCCAAGCTGTGACTATGAGGAGATTAATAGGGATATCAACAGGTATGAGATCAGCTACTAAATCACCCCTGCAATGGAGAGTGCGCAGCATGCCTTTCCCAGCTCCGACAATTAGTCCAGTTGGTCCATTCAGGTTGTCAACCCATCCTGGTAGAGGTTCTCGCCATGCTGCCGCGACTACCATAAAAAAGTATAACTTCAGTAGGCTGTAAAGTGTGTCAGTTACAGTTCAATATATGCAATTTACTAATCAGATGTGATGACATTTGTGTGGTTACCAAGAAATTGTACAGCACTATTAAGTTGTCACATCTTGTGATATTCTATGAAATATCTATTCTTATTTATTAATTTCATGTGGTACAAACTATGTTCATCTGCATTTTATAACAATAAGAAAAACACTACATTACAACCACAGTTTTTTAATGCCAATCACTATATTGTGCAGCAAGAGACAGAAGACTGAAGGCATGCCTTGACTACAGGCACACATGATACACACACAACATAAACATTTGATAAGCCTGGGGGCTTTGAATGAGCCACTCTTCCTTAATATAAAAATAAAGCATATTGACAAAGTGTTAAAGAGAACCATTCTCTACATGCATATACCTAAATATTTACTAAACTGTATCTGAATTCCATGGGGGAATGGGGGAGAAAGAGTACCACTACCTGTGTAACACCAGTCATAGATAACTAAGGAGAGGGAGGCTGGAAATCCTTCACATGTGTGCTATCACTTTCTAAATGTAAAATCAGAGAAAGGAACCAAGTGAGGAGTTTTCCTTAAAAGCTCAGTCATCTGTTCCACATAATACCTTGCTTAGGCAAGACAAAAGAAGGCACATGATTAAATGTATAAACTCTATCTTCTGTAACCAACAAGTGAATTGTTACACTTACCAGCAGGAAACTAAGAAATTCCTGTCATAAAGCAAAAGCAACTGACCAAATTATCAAAACATTAGCTATGCTTAGAACCCATTTGAGGCACTTTAATCACACTGAAACAAGCAGTTATCCTTAAAAGCCAATGTTTTACCTTCTTTAGCTCTGCAGTTCGTCAGCCTTTAGTTCTACCTTGCAGACTCACAAGTCCATTCCTAACTCCATCATGTGATGTTTACAAGTTCAAATATTTTGCATACACTACTATTTCTACATTTTTTCCTGTGTCTTCTTTACAGTAGTACATTACCAATCCAAACAATCATACCCTTCCATAAATGCTTACTCTCTGGCAATTCCTGTCAGTTCTCCCGATTACAAATCTATCAAGTATGTTTCTTCACATACTTAAACTGATTCCTTCACGTTCTTGCACTGATCTTCTGCACTTTACCAAAGAAAAGTTACTGAATTCATCCAAACTTTTAGCATATTTCCTTCATCCACAATTCTCAAAACATGAAAAGTCATAAATCTACTTTTATACAACCTCAGCATCTCTCAATTTACTTGGTCCAGTTCAGGTACCAAATTTTATTTCACCTACCTTCACAGGCATCTTACAATAATCCATCACTTAAAATCTCCTTTATATAGTCAGTTATTGTTTACACCATAGGTGCATTACAATATTTCATCTCCCTTATCACCACAAGTGCCTTACTATATTTCACTTTTTATCAACAAATGTGTCTTACCATATTTCACCTTTCTTAATGTTATTACTCATTCATAATCAATTTACATGGGCATTTTACCTCTACCACCTATCTACCTCCCACTACATTTGTGATACACACCAAAAATGTCCTCATTTTCTAACATTCATTAAAAACTCTTAGTAACCCTTACATCTCCCTGCACTATCAATCATCCTTATCTCAAATTCTCCTCCCTCTCTTTGGTGTACAGATGAAATGTGCCATAATATAATCCAGTGCATGTAATTTTTCTCACCTATGGACGGGCGAACAATGGCTAAAGGCAGCGACCCAGCCTCCTGAACCAATATGTGTTCAGCCAGTGCTTTCGTGTAAGTATAGGTGTTGGGCCGTGACCCAATCAGTCTGCCAATGAGATTAAAGAATGTCACACAGTTGACAAATAAAGTATTTATCACAAAAATAGTTTCTATACATTCTAAATGGTTTTAACATATTCAGCAGAAAATTCAGTGAGGAGCTAATCAGTAAATATGGAAGAGGATGAGGAAAGGGGGAGAGACGGAGGGAGTAGTAGGAAAGAGAAAAAGAATACAGATGGAGGGAGGACACACATCTTACAAAGGGATACATATTGCTATAAGCATACAGTGCTCAGGAATTATTCATAAAATGGAGTATAAAAAGATCACTGTTAAGAAGAGATAAAAGATGTGAAGAAATTCTTCAATAGCAGTTCTTATGATACATGACACAAGACAGAATACCAAGTGCAGAGTATATACAAGTTTAAAAGATTGCATTATAGAGAGAAAAATTTAAAAGATGAAACCCCATCAGTGTAAACAGATAATCACACATAAATATATGTAAATATATATACAAGTACACACCAAGAACACTTATGAGGCAGAGCATTAATGTATTATCTATAGTGCGGGCCATTTTACACATAATTGACTGGAAATTAAGGACATTTAAAAAAGCTAAGGTGCATCAAAAGTTGTTCCACTTTTACCAGGTGCAAATTGTCATTCAAAAAACAGCTAATTAGTAACTGGGCTTAGATGAAATGATTACATAGGTGGAGAAGGGTAAGTGTTGAACTAAATGCTGAAGTTCACCATATCTACTGTCAAGCATATGCATCTACTTAACATATAGATAGGTTACCACTAGAACCTTTGACATGCTAACAGTTGAAAAAAAAATCACAAGAAATTATCAATACCAATGAAACACTTGAAACTGAACAGTGGGCATATTTCTATCAAAGATAAATGGGAAATTACCTATCTACAGACTAGTATCAATAACACATACAGTCTGTGTAATGTTAAGAAATGTCATAATAAAACAACATGAAGACTGCATAGGAAGTAAGTACTGAATAGGTCAACCCGGGTTCAAGGTGAAGAAACCATGCATTACAAATCTATTGGAATTCCATGACAGTAAAATACTGCTTTGAAAAATTAGATTTGTGGGTTAAATGCATACTTTTATATTTAAAATATACAATAAATCCACCCTAAAACCACACCTGAACACACTTAAGTCACGACGATACTTGAAACACAACTGAAACAAAGAAACTCTCTGCAACAGGCCCTAACCGTATGTCTACCTGTCACATAAAACACTTAAAAAACGATGTAACAACCTACTTGGGCGTAAGGTGATTGAAGGTCTCATCATCCATCCAGTCGATCAATTGGATGAGTTTATAAGGATCGATGGGTGGAGGATAGACGATCTCCTTTACCTCACCACGGTCACAGTTGCAATAAGCCGTGGATACATGGATCACTTCCTGAAAGGGATTAAGGTTGCAAGAATCACTAACATAAACATATCTGACTTTGTAGGATACACATACATGGATCGACACACATCTTACAAAGGTATACATATTGCTATATGCATAGTGCTCAGGAATTATTCATAAAATTGAGGATAAAAAGATCAATTTGTTCAGGAGATAAAATTTTTACTTTTTTAATTTAAAAAAGTAAATACAACAGATGAGAAACAGATACATTAATGAATCATGTATCACTACATCAACATATTAAAAATAACTTCAATGTACATAAACTAGGTAAATTTCATGTTTCACTATGAAGTATTTTGATTCTTGTAGCTGAAAAGTATAAAACATTTCTAAATTGTTAAAAAATTTTTTTTGAAGCTCTCATATTGTTGGCATGACAATTGTGTCATTCCATTCAAATAAAGAGGCTGCTGGGGCTAAAAGCTAAGATGTGAGATGGATGTGGGAGAATAGTAGACTGACTATCTGCTTAATAGTTGCTAATCATTAAGGTCAACTGATTATCAAATCATGTATGGGCACTCGTCAATAACTTATTATAAATGAACAAATGGCAACAGAGACTGAAGTTATGTCTCACAAGATAACTTGAGACGTATTTTTCTAAAGACTTTTTCTAAAAGACTTGCAAAACACATGAAAAAATATATGTGTACTCACCACTAACTTGTTCATCTTGTGGCACAGCTCAACCAGCCGCTTGGTGCCTAGGACGTTCATCTGGAGCGAAAGTTTGAGTGCCTCGTCGAACTTAACGGTAGCGGCGGCATGGAAGACAACAGAGACGCTGGAGGCAAGGGTGGCAGCATCGTCAGCGGAGATGCCCAGGTCGGGGAGCGTTATGTCCCCCTGCACCGGCACCAGCTTCTGGAGCACCTCTGGCCGGCTAGACCGCAGGTTGTCAAACAGCTGTTGTGTGGGAAAATAACATTACCATACTGTTGAGCTGACCCCGCACAAATTCATTTCAGTAATAATAATAATAACAATAATTCTCGTAGTTCTACATTCCTTTAACAACTTTAAGGACAGCACTATAATCAATCGCCAATTCATGATATATATTCAAAAAAATTATTCAATACTTTTCACTTATCCTTCAACGCTCAAGCTCACCAAAGAAAAATAATTCTCCCGACTAAATCCATCTTTGGAAATTTTGTAACCTCTTATCAGACTAAACTCTGATGCTTGTATATATGCAAAATATAACACCTTGTACACATGTAAAATCAACAGCAACACTGTCACATGATAGAAACTGATGTGTTCACAATTCCCTCTTCCAACTAAGATAAACATACATTCCACTTGCTTCAACCGAGAAAAAACTGCGTCGCTCATGGAAGGCTAATAATGAGGTTCGGAAGTGGTGGGCCAGGCGGGTTATTTCCTTATTAGTTTCCTCCGGCAGCTTTGTGCACCTAAATAGGCAAACTTTGCCAAGAGTCATATACCCAGTTTCCATGTGAAATTCAATCTTATGGTGGTACTCTATCCCAGGCCATCATGTCCTCTGCCAATCTCTTCCGGGATTCTGTGGTGACAGTCCGTCCTGGAATAGTCTGCCCTTCAATATTCTTCCTGGTACATTTTATTTTGGAAGTCTGTTCTGGAACAGTCTATCCAGCTTGAAGCTTCACAACTCTTTAAAACAAAAAGTTTCACTAGTTTATGATTGTAGGTACTGTACGTCTGAAAGATAAGCTTTAAGATAGCCAACTGTATGGCATGTTGGCAACCAAAATAGTAAACTATATGGAAGATGGGAACTCCAAGACAATATACTACACACACGACCGAGCACCAAGATCCTTAACCATATGGATGATGACACGAAGATGGTTAGCCATACAGATATAAAGATGGGACACCAAGAGAGCAAAGTATACGGACAACGGGCCAATATGTTGATCGAGGGTAGCCGATAAAACCAATATCACGAGCACGTCAGCTGATACTAACGTAAAAAAAAGAATAAAAAATAAACATTTAAGTTTCTC
>JAUTXX010139369.1:3850-15871 GCA_032273605.1 Panulirus laevicauda | reverse complement strand
GAATGGCCCAACCCACCCACATACACATGTATATACACACATCCACACACGCAATTATACACACCTATACATCTCAAAATCCTGGCTCTCAATGATTCTATAATGAAAGAGAAAGGCATAAAATAGTTGAGGATATAGTCTGGAATTAGCATGACGGCACTTCTTAAGAGAGAGGAAAGTGGGACTGTATTAAAGTATGGAAGCATGTAAATTCAAACCTGATGTGGGTTAGAATGGAAGTACACTGTGAGACTTGGGTTAGTGTTAGTGCTTTTTGCACCCAGTATTAAGAGGAGTGAAGAAGAAAGTCAGGGTTTTTGAGAGGAGCTAAATGAACCCTTCAACAGTTTTGATGGAATTATGCAAAAGAAACTGAAATCAACCATGGATGATGTGGAAACTAAGGATAAGATTGGGAGCATGAGGGTTCCAGTCTAACAAAATATGGGGACCAGATTGCAGAGAAGTGTGCCTATAGACAGCTGGTGACCACTAATACTGGGTTTAAAGAAAGGAACATACATATGTATACATAGTGAATGGAAGCTTGTAAAAGAAGTGGGTCATAATGTAGGTGAGGGGGGGAAAACGTTCTGGGAGTGCCGAAGAATCTGTGGAAAGAGCAAATATCATCTGGGAGGGCAAAAGTGGATATGTTTGACAGAAGAGTAGTCCCGACAATATCATGTAGATGATAAGTATGGGTTATAGATAAGGCTGTGCGAAGGTTGGTGGATGTTTTGAAAATTAATGGTTTGACCACAAAATGTGGTGTGAGGTGGTTTGATCAAGTATGTAACGAACAGGTAAGAAAGATGTGTAGTAATAAAAAGTGTGGTTGAGAGAGCTGAGGAGAGTGTGGTGAAACTGCCTGGACATACAGAGAAAATGAGTGTGGAAAGGTAAAAAAAAAAAAAAAAAAAAGAGGAGATATGTGTCAAAAGTGAAGGGAACAAGGAGTAAAGGGAGACCAAACTGGAGATGGAAGGATGGAGTGAAAAAGATTTTGAGAAATTATTGCCAGAGTATGCAGGAGGGTGAAATGCATGCAAAGGATAGAATAAATTGAAATAATGTGGTGTACTGAGGTTGATGTGTTGTCAGTGGACTGAACCACAGAATGTGAAGCTTCTGGGGCAAACCATGGAAAGGTCTGAGGGGCCTGGTTGTGGATAGGGAGCTATGGTTTCAGTGCATTACATATGACAGCTAAGGAATTAATGTGAGCAAATGTGGCCTTTCTTTCTTTGTACCTGGCACTACTTTGCTAATGTGGGAAATGGTGAGCAAATAATAATAAAGTATATAAGGGGGATGGGTTGGGGTCAATTGCTAAATTCAAAGGGGCAGAAGGTGAGATGTCTGATCATTTCTTGGTTAAGGTGAGTGCGTACATTTGTAGTGGTTTTAGAAGAGGAAACAGCATGCAAACGAAGTCATAAAAGTGTGTATAAACTTAGAACACAGGTCTGTATGCAAAGATAGCAAGTGGAATTGGGTGAAAAGTAACATATTGTGAGAGTAAATAAATTAAGATGCGGAAGAGGAGTAGATGCTATTTAGGAAAGCAGGGCTTGCATGTGCATTCATACAGTGTGGCTTGCAGATAGTGGTAAGTCAACATGTTTTCTGAGCAGTGGCAGCAAGTAATAATGAGATGAAGAAATTATGTTGCTAACAAATCATAAGAGGGGTTCTTAAACAATATCTACAGAGTTGAAGTGTTAGTGACTGGGAGGAGTACAGAGATGGAGTGTTAGTGACTGGGAGGAGTACAGAGATGGAGTGTTAGTGACTGGGAGGAGTACAAGAGAATACAGCAAAATGTCAGGAGAAAATGCACGGGCTGAAGAAGTGGGCAAATAAGAGATGGGGTGCGAAGTCTTCCATGAATTTCTGAGAAATCAAGATAATGTTCTGATAGAAGGTGAACAGCATGAGGACATTATGAGAAGAACTGGGAACAAAACTGAGGGAAGCAGATGGTAAAATGGTAGCAGGCAAAGGAGCGAAAGATAGAGATGGAGTGAGTATTCTGAAGGAATGATGAATGTTTGGACGATATGGTAGCAAATGTGCTGTGTTTGGGACAAGGTAGCATGTGAAGTAAGAGATAGGTAATGAAAACCTTGTGTAACATGAGGTGTGGCAAAACAGCAGGAGTGGATTTAATTACAGTTTTGTTTCTCAAGAAAGTGGGTGAGAGCAATGTTGATTAGTTGGTCAGACTATTCAATGCTTATAGAGAAGTGTGTGGAAAGAGAGATGAGTGTCTATTTGGCAAAGACGGGTGTGTATGAAGGTAAGTAGCATTGACAGAGTTGTATGGATGGGAAAACAGCCTTTAACACAAAAGAAAGGAAGAGGGTGGATAATGCATTGTGTGAGGCAAGTTCATCAGTCTGAATGAGAAAGCAGATCATGGTCTGCTAAAATGGTGTGGACAAATGGAGAGGATGGATGAAGAAAGACTGAGATGGTCTACATGTCAGAAGAGGAGGAATGAAGGGGAAGGAGGTGGAGACCAAAAAGGATATGGAAGAATGGAGTGAAAGAGGCTCTAGGGTATTGCAGCCTGAATATCTGTCCATCAATCTATCCGTATTTCTGACCCCTGTTCCCACTTGGAACTTCCTCAAGGAGGTGGCCATGGCAATAGAGTCCTCATAACTTGTGAACTCTAGTGCCACTTCTTAGCCTCACCCTTAACAGGCCACAAGCAGAGGACAATTCTAATGCATTGTTTGCAGAGGCTCCTACCAAATGTTCCTACTGATTACTGCAACCTAATGCTCTAGCTTAATGTTCCTAGCAACAATCTCTACCTCATGTTTCTACCTAATGCCCCTGCTTAAATATTCCTATCAACTAATTCGATCTATTGTGCCTATCATTTTGCCAAAAAGTAATGTATGACAAGTAGCAAGAATATTTTCAAAGAAAAAACATCTCTATTAACTTCCCTTCGCATGCACCCCATTCTCCTTCATTACTCATTTTCAGGAAAACTGATTCACAACAGAATCAACATATCCTACTCTCTCCTACACATCGCACTCCACTTCCTCACAACATAATGACCTTACACAACATGTTCTTCTTGGCTTCAACCAACCATATCTCCCTCAAGCACACAGCATCAGTTGCACCAAAAAAATCCTTACACAAAAGATACTTAACACCATCCTTCACAACAAGAACAAAAAGTGGTTGGCCAACTTCATAGTTAGCTGCCAATCAAGAGTCATTCAAGAAGGCTATATTTCTAAAACCCTTAAGCACGATAAAGGAGTTCCCAAGGAGCAGTTCTTTCTCCAACCCTCTTAAATCCACTTATACATGAACTCCCCTTACTTCATCCACACCACAGCATGAAGGTCCTCTCCTATACAGATGACTTATCAATCACATCACATCACAGCACCCTGACACCACAGAAGCAAAAGCAAACATGCAACACTACATAACTGGAACAACAGCTCATCCAGAACAGAACATATGAATCTTCACAGTAGTAGTCAGTCACCATTTTGACCACAGACATGCATGAGTCCAAACTACACCCAACAAAACACCAACTATTCTGGGCATCATGTATGACATGTACATAATGTTCACTACCCTTACCAATAAAATCAATATCAAAGCATCATACAAATTAAAATTCCCAGTAAACTAACTGGCACAAATATGGATAAAAAAAAAAAGCCCTCAACATCCACTACAAACAATTCATCTACTCCACATTATTATCTCACCTCCCTGGTCTTTCATTCTTTCAACAGAAAGTATAAAAAAAACTGTAAACCACAAAAATAATGCATTCAGAACAATCAATGGCTGCCTAGCAACCACAAACACTCACAACCTGAAAAACAAAACAAGAAGATCCTCCCAATACAGTTCTGCGTCAACATGCTCAGCACTCAACTTTATGCAACAGCAACAGACACCTCTCACCCAAACCACTCAATAACTACCACCAACCCTCAAGTAGAAATAAAACAGTTATCCCCTATCTCACACTTCAGTGACCTCTACTCACAGATCTCTCCATCCCCAACAACTATGACACTGGCAAAACACATACATACTGAAATAACCCAACAAGCACTAAACAACCAATGTCCTAACTCAGTCTTAAACTTCAACACACCAGACACATCCATCAGAAACCACACTCCCAAGACAAACAGGAGCCATACTTGCCCACATAAGCTCTGGACATCACCTATTGCTATACCACTGCAAACACTATTTCAACATATCCCAAGACCCTTTATGTCCATAATGCTTTAATGATGCAGATAATTCTGAGCACTTACTACTCAACTGCCCTGCACTCCCTCAACATGAGCAAACACACAACACAATACAACACTTTTTCACCCATGGTTCTAACCAGTGAATGTGGTCACCTTCCTGAGTGCTGCAAAGCCTCATAAAGGTACTCCTGAAGCAGAAAATAAGTAAATAATTTTATATTTTGAGTCTGAATGGAGAAAACGTATATGACATTCATCCACTACACCAATAACATCATCACAAAAGCAACACACAAACAAAGTGCCCTCAGAACACTAACTGGAACCAGATTTGGAAAAAAAAAAGAATACTAGTATCCTCTATAAACAATTCATCTGTTCTATGCTAAAATCTGCTTCATCGGCCTGGTCTCCCACCATCTCAAAAGCAAATATAACAAAGATGCAAAACACACAAAATAGAGCAGTGAACAATCACTGGCTGCTTAGCAACCACAAATACTTAGCACTGACACAGTGAAACAAAGATCCTCTCAATATAATCCAATCTCAGCATGCTCAGCTCTCATTTCTTGGCAAAAGCTCTAAACCCCTCCCAACAACTAAACCCCAAGCAGAAACAAAAAGCCTAACCCTTCTTCACACTTCAGCAACCTCAACTTACAGATCCTTCCACCCTCAGCAAACTTAACACTGGCACATTACATACACTAAAATAATCCAACAAGGGTACTAAACAACTACCCTCCCAACTCGGTCTTAAACATGGCCCCACTAGGTGATCCAACCAGCCCAATAAGACATGGGGGTTGATTTTCACCCATAAGTTGCATCCATACTCATAACCCTGAGATGAAAACAGTCTCTATGAAAAAAAAAAAAGAAAAACTCCATGATTGAGGTAAGGGGGCCTATTGTATATCAAAATGACAATAAAGGTCAATGGGGTGCAGATTCCTAATGGCAAAAGCCTGACTGGCTGACATTCAATCTAGGACTCTGAATCAGTATAATCTCTGGGACATCATTTTAGTCTCTTCCTATGTGTATTCTCCCCCCCACCCCATAAAGGACATACATCTACAAAGCCTCCTCTGCAAAGAACATGAAAAAAAGAGGAAGGAAGAATATGCAACCTATGCAAACACTTGAGGGACTCATGGGTAAAGGTTGTAAGTTGTAATGCTATGCATATAATAAATGACTATACAGTAAACGCATACACGTCTAAAGTGGGCATATAAATTCTCAGCAGAGCTTATGATAAGCACACCAAATGTGCATACACTCTCAGCAGAGTATATGATATGCATATCACATACACATACATGTTCAGCAGTTTCTGAACTATAACAAACCTCAACAATTTCAACAAATGTCAATAGCATCCACTGTCCCAGAGAATGAGGTTTATCTATGCTAGGATGAAAAAAAGCTGGCAAATCACAGCAAACCAGCACTGTAACTTGAAGAATAATGAGATGTATCCCTGCTGACAAGCATTCCTGAGGAGAGGTTGCTGATTGGTCAGACAGTAGACCCGGGACAAGCTATGCCAGGCAGCTAAGGAAGTTGAATGGCTTATATCTTGCTCATCAATTACATAGGGAGCTATGAAGTCTATGGTCCCTGGAGGTCCAAGATATATCTCATGGTTAGTGAGGCAAACTGACCTTGGAAACTAACAGACCATTAACCAAGAAGCTGTAAACTAATACCACACATTGGCAGACTGTGACAATATGGTGGGACTTTGTTAGTATCAAATATCAACTGCTGCATACAATATATTCAGTCATTGGTGGTTGTGCATCCAATATACATGATTATTTATTGTCTTCTACAGAGCTGCTTGGCCAACTGAATCCTGAGCAGGAATTTCAGAATAGGTGTTCTTGGCTCAAATCTATGTTAAAATCATAACTACTACACAAAATGTGACTAAAACAACATTAAAAAGCTTACCTTTGTACCTGATGCATTAAAGGCAATGGCTGCTAATGGACTGTCATGTGCTGGTATCATTGTTTTGGCTTGCTGGGGAAGATAATTATGCAATATTACTATACTGTATATCAACATAAGACATACAAAGAACAGACATTAATCAAAAACTTATCATGAGAATCTAGCCCTTTCAATCTAAAATTATTATCACAGACCAAAAACAGTGTATACAGTATATTCTATGGCACAAACCCCTTTCTATCTTTAGCTTAATAAAACACATAACTCAAATGAATAACATCCAAAATCACAAGTTTCCTTGACTTAGAAAAAAAAAAGCTCATTAGTGAAAGTTGGGAGAAGATGTCTTCCCCTCCTTCTACTGCTACGTGAAAAATTTTTGAAGACGTGAGAAATTTTGCAGAAACAGAGGGACTCGGAAGAACTATATGATGTAAATGACATGATTTGTGGAAGGTGCTATGTATATACAGAATATGAGGAAATCTACTAGATGCAATGAGGAGTTTTCATTGATGTGAGAAGGTTTCTATGAAGTGAATGCAGGACAATTCAGGCATGTGTTCAGTGTCTTCTGTATTGACCTTGCATCTTGTCTTGTCATACAATACACTAAGTCGGTATTTGTAATACAAAGGAACTTGAACAGCAATAGTTCACTGGGTCCTTTCGAGGAGGCTGTTTGTGACAGTGGAAGATATAAGAAACTCACAGAATAGTGTGGTAAAAGCTAGAGGGTATTCAGATAATTCAAAGAGAATAATCTGCAAATTGTTATTTTTGACTATGGATGCACAGAGTTGACAATGAATTTATGTCTTGTCTGTGATGGAGACTTTCAGCAGAAATGCAGGCTTTTTTTTTTGTGAGCCAATTTCATAATTGTGAGATAGAGAAAGCACTGCTCCCTAGCGCAATG
Organism: Panulirus laevicauda; assembly: GCA_032273605.1. Lineage (NCBI taxonomy): Eukaryota > Metazoa > Arthropoda > Malacostraca > Decapoda > Palinuridae > Panulirus > Panulirus laevicauda. Next base: position 8,719 of record JAUTXX010139369.1, on the reverse strand, counting down.
GAGAGAGCACTGCACCCTAGGGCACCCCCTTGTAGAGTTTCAGGGTTGTGTAGGTGAAGCCTTTGTGAGTGACACTAGTTAGCTTGGTGACCAGCTATGAAGCTAATTAAACACTTTTTGTCATTTTTGTGGAGGGTGGTGTCAAGTACCATCAATCTGAGGATGACATGACCCAAAGCCAAGCTGTGTGGGTGAGAACAGGACATTTTGCTTGAATGTTGTGGATCAGTTTTTCAAGGAATCTGGATACTGATGACAGTATTGATTAAGGGTGACAGGAGGATGTGAAGCTGGGTAGCTTGAAATTTTACAATGAATACTATGATGGTAAGTTTAGGATTTTGTTGTACCTAGGAATTAAACCTTTGGCTCATATGTTAAGGTCTGAAAAGGGGAATCCCTTTACTTTAGTTATGGCTGATCTAGGTCAACTGGTATGATATCCAAACATGTAACTGATATATACAATAATCAGAAGAACCTTTCCTATCTTGATAAAAGTATAATCAACTTTTAAATCCATCCTTACCAAATTTTGAGCATCGAAGATCTGTACTTGACCTATTGTGTTTGATCCTGGATAGGCCAGGAAGCAGTTGTCATTACTAATGGAAAGAGCACAGAGACCCGTAGGATTAGGAGGAGTGTCTCGGATAGTGTGGAGAACCTTCATGTCTCGAATGTTGTGGATGTATAATGACTCTTCTAAGCATACAACCAGTCTCTGTAAAAAACAAATATATCAACAGTTCACAATTAATGCTAAAAATATCTAAAACAAATTGTAACACCTCTGTAAAGACATACATAAGTTGTCATATCTAAGATGCAAGAAAAAGTCTACAAAAAATACCTCTCCTTCTTACTCTCTTTCCTTCCTCACATAAAAAATGCTGGCATACTTGTACTTACAAAGACATCTATGAATGCATGTGCTCTCAATGTCATCATCAGTTGATCTAAATTCTCATCTTGAAGCTATCTTTATGCCAAAAATCTTCATTACTTTTATTATTAATTTGGGGGAACAATTTAAGACTTTTAGCACTGCCTGAGCCAAGTAAAATATAGAACTTGAAATAAGCAAGGGATATTAGCTATGTCTGCTAGGACAATAATATCAAACACAAAGCCAAAAGTAGTAAAGATTTTGTTTCAAATTCAAATCATAATTATTAGTTGAGCTTTTGCTTCAAATTCAATCCTAATCTGGTGTGGCTTCAATATATCAAGACTAGTGACCACATCCAAAAGGAAAAGACAAGATGGGGAAATGAAGTATATATCACCTTAAAAAAGTTTGAAGATGTTTTGTGAAATTATCAAATTATCAAGATAAAAAGTGCATGCACACACACTCATATATGCATGTGCTCTCATTCTCATCATCAGCTGATGATCTAAATTCTCCTCATATAATTAGGACATAAGGGTAGATCTGATTAGGGTGATGTTTGCTTTGGTGTCATCTATCCAGGAGGTACTTTGGCAGGCATAATAACTTGAAAAAAAAAGAAAAAAGACCCCAATATATCACATCATTCCAATTCACTCTATGTCATGAACACCTTTAACCCTCCTGCATGTTCAGGCCCTGATCGCTAAAAATCTTTTTCCCTCCAACTTTCCATCTCCAGTTTGGTATCTCCATTCTCCATTTTCCCTCCACTTCTGACCCATTTATCCTCTTTGTCAACCTTTCCTCACTCATTCTCTCCATATATGCAAACAACTACAGCACACTTTCTGCTCTCTAAACCATACTCAAAATTTTTAATTACCACATATCTCTCTTACCCTTTCATTACATCCTCAACCAAACCACCTCACACCACATACTGTCTTCAAACATTTCATTTTCAACACATCTGCCCTCTTCTGCACACACTTATCTATATCCCATGCCTCACATACAAGCATTCAAACATACCCATTTTTGCCCTATCAGATAAGGTTCTCTCTTTCCACACATCTTTCAGTGCTTCCAAGACCTTCAACCTTTCCCCACATACTATAATTCACTTCCATGTCCATTCCTAGATATCTAAAACACTTCACTTCCTCCAATTTCTCTCTAATTAAACTTATACATATCCCTCAAACTTGTTAAACCTAGAATCTTGCTTTTGTTCACATTCACACCCACTTCTTTCCCACACTCTTCAGAACTCAGTCACCAACTTCTGCAATTTTTCACTAGAATCCACCATCAGTGCTTTATCACAAGCAAACTACAAGTGACTCACTTCCCAGGCCCTCTCATATCCCCACAGACTGCAAACTTGCCCCTCTCTCTAAAACTCATGCATTACCTCAAGGTTCTGGAAACGATTATTAGAAAGCAAGTCGATAACTTTCTGTTGAGGAGGAATTTCCTAACTGAAAGACAGCAAAGTTTTAGGGAGAGAAGGTCATCTTTTACTAGAGTTTTACGAGAGTGAGCCCAGTCATGGACAAAGGGGAAGGCTTGGCACACTGTCTGAATCTGAACTGCAAGAAGGCATTTGATTCTGTCATACAGGAGGCTGATTACAAAGCTCAATCACAAAGCAGGAATAAGGGAGAACTCCTCCATTAGATAGATTATCTTAGTGAAACAAAGGACACATGTCAGAGGAACCTTTTCCAAAAGGTTTCAGGTGACCAGTAGAATGTCACAGGGTGTACTTCTGGGACCATTACACTTCTTGATCTATAGTAATGACTTCCCTGAAGGTAGGTTAGCAATCTTACCTGAATATGTATGAAGATAATGCAAAGGTCATGAAAGAAGTGAAAAGTGAGGAGGATTGCTTCAGTTGACAAGGGGACCTATATAGTCTCCAAAGTTGGTATGAAACATGGATGATGAAATTCAACCTTAGCAATGTAATGAGGACGGCACAAAGCAAAAGATGGCTTCAATAAGATTATTACGAAGACAGAAATATGCTTCAAGACCGTGTGTGTGAGAGGGCAGTAGTCATCATCACTAACCTGTTACTAGAGTCCCATCCCAGACGAATAGATGAGAAGACAAACTGTATGCTGGCAAATATCAAAATAGCTTCAGAGCATATAAAGAATTATCAAGCAAGCTATTCACATAATACATAAGGCACCTAAAGAAGCACAAAGAACTCATGGAGAAGGTCCAATAGAGGGAACAGAGATGGTACTAGACTGAAGAGCTAAGCTACTGGGAAATGCCAGAGGCTTTAAATTTACAACCTTGGAGGAGAGGAAACTGAGGGGTGATCTCATCATGACCTTTATGTTTTTAAGAGATCGAAAAATTGGACAGTACTTTGAGAGATGGAGGGATAGAGTGACAAGTGGACATAATATAAAACTAAGTTAGCAACTTGAATATAAGGATATAAAGAAAAGCTTTAATAGGATAAGAGTGGTGGATGAAAGGAACAGATTGACTGAGGACATCGTTACTGCATACAGCATATGTAAATTTAAGATGTTGTATGACAGAAGAGAGTGCTAAAGAGATGGGACCCCACATGTGTAAAGCTCCCTCCCCATACAAATAGGTAATTTCAAATAATTACAGTCATTTGTGTAATGTAACAGCCTTTGTTCATAACTTAAATGAAGAAAAAAAAAGGTTGATGAGTTTACTTACCGCACGATTTAGTTTAACAGCCAAGATGGTGTTGGGGTAACTGTAGTTACATATTTCAGAATTTTTCTTAAAGTGACAAACTTTTAACTTCCGTGGTGAAGATAAACTGACTACTGCCACCAAGCTGCTTGAGAAGAGCCGCTCAACTATACAGGTGTCTTCATTCACTTTCATGAAAAGTAAAAAAATTATGAGCCACCATTATAACTGGGATATGCAAACATACACATACAAATTCCTGACTGATCTCTTGCATCAAGAGCAGTATAGAAAATAAATGACTTACTCTCATGATGCACTGACATGAATGAAATTTTTTGGTTCTTTTTATACCCAGTCAATCATTTCCTATATTTGGAACCTAACAGAACATATAAAACCTTAACTAAATTCTTCAACCACTAAAGGTAACTACACAAAGATGCGGCATCATTATTCTTCAATGCTTTTGTATAGAATTCTGCATGGTGATTTAGTATGAAAGAGATGAAGCACTTGTCATCTACTTAATCATAAGAAAAATGTTAAGCTCTGAAAACAATCAGTGTCCTTCAAGCAAATATATCTCGAAAAAAGGATGAGGAAAAGTAAAACAAGAACTAGTGCCATACATACAGCTATGACAACACCTTTTCTTGAGGGGGATAGACGGGATAGTATGATTGAGGATCATAGAAAAATACCATTAATCAGATAATGTATACAATGATGAAGATTTTTTCTTAATGACAAAAATATGCATTTATCACTCATTCACACAATCAATACTTTTTCCTTTTGTTACATACTTCATCTTAATGCTTCACTATCATAGTAATCATTTATGCCTTCACCAAAGGACTGCCTTACCTGCTTCTTGTAACCTGATCTATGCACAATTTGATAGTTGCATGCTTCCTTACTATCATGCATGCTGGAGGCTAATATTTCAACCATAAGACATCAAATTTCACAGATTAATGTCTTGTCTTTCATACAAGAATATGTGGAAGCAAAGAGAGACCTGAAAATCTGCAAATAATTCAGCATGCATCAACACATTTTACCTCTAAAGAAGTCAAGGAAAGAAAATGTGAATGACTGCATACCACAACACTTATTTTTCTTTTTTCCACCAAAAAATATACATTCTACTTATGGTTAGGCCTGCTATCACCAAAAACATCAACAAGCACATTAAACCATCTGAATGCCAACCAGATCATGAATCAGAGAACGAGATTTTGTTTAACAAAATCCCTAAGGCAAGCCAG
>JAUTXX010139258.1:0-15872 GCA_032273605.1 Panulirus laevicauda | reverse complement strand
ATATTTGCGTGTGTGGACGTGTATGTATATACATGTGTATGTAGGTGGGTTGGGCCATTCTTTCGTCTGTTTCCTTGTGCTACCTTGCTAACGCAGGAGACAGCGCCAAAGCAAAATAAATAATATTTACCTATATTAGGTAAGGAGAGTGTGAAACTGTAATGCCATAATAAACATGTTAGACATCTAAACCAAGAAACAGCTCTCATTACTATTGATTTTCATAAGATAGGCTTTTGCTGTAACTAGTATATTAGAGGGTATATGTTGCTACATATGTACTTGACCAAGTAATGTTGGTTTTCAAGTATTTATCCTACATTTAGAAGACATTCTGTAATAATGAGTCAGTTGTTGGCAGTAATTAATGTAGAAACCTTGTCCATTAGGTTATTAAAAAAATGGTTTGATGGCAGTTATGGTGTTATGCATTACCTGTAATTTTCTGATAAGAGTAATAGCCAGTTTTATTATTTAATTTGATTTTTCATGTTTCTAAGAATTTTAGATTCCATTGTATGAAGGAAAAAACTTTAGCCTGGACGTGGATTTTATGAAATTTTACTATATATATATAGATTTCTAGGAATTACCAGACATATAGAGATGATGTAATCTTCCATTATTTTGACCGCTGATTCATTTTCTTGAAGTGAGTCTCCTTTGATCCATTGAAACCTGTGTTGATGGATTGTGGCATGTAGAGTATCAAAGAAATTTGGTAATTTACCACTTAAGCTCTTCATGACTTTCTAGCTTTGAATATTAAGTTACTTTCTCTTGTCTCAAGGTAATGTTTTAAGAATTTGATACCTCTGGAGCTTGATCTAAGGCACAATTTTATTCTGTGGTATTAAGTAAGGCAGTTAAGCATTTTATTGAAATGTGGGCGTAATCAATTGTAAAAGTAATACCCTTTTAGAATATCACTGATTGGAATCTTTACCTATTCTTACATAGTAGTTGAAATAATTGTGTAGCTTGCTGTTCTCTTAAACCATTAGTTATTCCCTGACTGTCATTGTCAAGTGAACTCACATCTGGCAAAGCTAAATAGTCTGTTGACAAAAGGATTTCATTCTCAGTGATGAAGTTGTTACTCCAAAGGAGTCCCATTATTTCAGTGCTACTGGAAATAGTGCAGCCATGAAGCTGCTGGAGCCACTTAAGAGAAAGGGGTCCTGGTTTATGGTAATAGAGCGTCGAGGAATATGTGGGAAAAGATTTCACTATCTGGGAGGGCGAGACTGGGTATGTCTTAAGATACAGTAATTTGAATGATGTATGGATGTGAGGTATGTCATCACCCATATTCCTGTTAGAGAGATGATAGTTGATTTATTGTATACTTGACTAGGGTGCTTCTGGTTTGGCATACAGAGCTGCTGAAGATGTAGTTTCCAGCATATTCACAAGAGAGAACATGTTAGAAACAATCTGCTTATCCTATGTAGATTTTAGGAAGTGTACCCAATTTTTTTCTTTTGCACCTATGAATATAACAGATGTCAGTATTTTTGGTTTTGTGGTAACTTAATTGATAAATATATTGAGAATTATGAAAATCATTTGAATTTAACGGGGACTGCTTACGTTAGCAATATTGAGAATGTCTGCATTTAACAAATGGCATTGTTTTTTTAATACGAGACCATTCACTTTCATTTTGCAGGAGCAGAGGGACAAATGCAGTCCCAAGGGTCATCCACATGATCTTCCAAACCATCATCGAGGTCATTAGAAGATATCCTCTCCTAGTGTTCCTGATACATGTGCTCATGAGGATGTTTCAGTGTCTGGTGATTTTTGACAATAAGACTCTATTTGACATAGTGACTGACTTGACTGACAGCTTTGTCTTATTGTTTTACATCTGGTATTATGTATTACTGTTTACTACTTTTAACTTTACTAATATTGCATGCATATTTTAGTGTATATTGTAGTGAATGTAGTAATGCACTGTATATAGTAGCATAACTGATCATTAATTCAAGAGGAAGTTGCAAGGGATAAAGATACAGTAGTAGACTGCAATTATTGCAACCCTTGGCTTAAGCAGCTGCAGCTCTTTGCATCTTCCCCACCACACACACACACACAAACACACACACACACACACACACACACACTTGCAGTTTTTTTCCACCAGTATCTGTTTCTGGATTTTTATTTTTTCCTGGCCTATTGTATGATGTGACGTCAACATTGAGGGACACAAGTCAGTTGTATATAATCAACAGAAATGGCTGCTCTTAAGTAAGTACTAATGTACCATACTGTCATTTATTTACCAAATAATTACGTATAACTTAGAGAGGGATTGTTCTTTTGTAATCATTCTGGTCAGCACAATACAATTTTAAGATAGGCATAGGTGTATTATGATAACCATGAAAACGTGGAAATTTGCAGCTTTCATCTTAACTGAAATGACAATAGAAGTTATGTACTAGAGCATTTGTTGTAATTCTGAAATCCTGAAATCTGGTAAGATTCATGAGGTATCTCTTGTATATACGACCATTCCTTTTGAATGGTCAGTATCTGTGTTATTAGATAACTTTAGGCACTACAAGAAAATAAGTTGCTTTTTATATTTGCCATTTCCCATGTTAGTGAAGTGGCACCAGGAACAGATGAAGAAAGGTTGCCTTCATTCTCATCCACTCTTTATGTTGCATGAAATATGCCAAAACCAGAGATCCCTATCAAATCCTGGCCCCACAAACCTTCCCACAGTTTACCACAGCTGCTTCACATTCCCTGGTTCAGTCCATTAACTGCACGTCAACCCATATTACAAATTACTGTTCGGCGCACACTTTTCACCCTTGTGCATATTCAGGCCCTGATCTTTCAAAATTGTTTTTAACCCATCCTTCCATCTCCCTTCTTGTCCCCTCCACTTCAGAGACATATCCTCTGTTAGCCTCTTATTATTATTCACAGGCCTATTGTGCGATGTAGTGAGAAGGCATCATTCAAGAAAGCAGAAATCCCTGCTGTTGTATATGATTAACTGGAATGGCTGCTCTGAAGTAAGTTCTCTTATACCATACCATCATATATTTTTCTGATAATTACTTGTACCTTGGAGAGGTGGTGTGAGGTGGTTTGATCGAGTAAGTAATGAAAGGGTAAGAAAGATGTGTGGTAATACAAAGTGTGGTTGAGAGAGCAGAAGAGGGTGCATTGAAATAGTTTGGTCACCTGGAGAGAATGAGTAAGGAAAGATTGATAAAGAGGATATGTGTCAGAGATGAAGGGAACGAGAAGTGGGAGACCAAATTGGAGGTGGAAGGATGGAGAGAAAAAGATTTTGAGCGATCGGGGCCTGAACATACAGGAGGGTGAAAGGCATGCAAGGAATAGTGAATTTGAACAATGTGGTATACTGGGGTCGATGTGCTGTCACCGGATTGAACCAGGGCATGTGAAGCTTCTGGGGTAAACCATGGAAAGTTTTGTGGGGCCTGGATGTGGAAAGGGAACTGTGGTTTTGGTGCATTACACATGACAGCTAGAGACTGAGTGTGAACAAATGTGGCCTTTATTGTCTTTTCCTAGCGCTATCTCGCGCACGCTGGGGGAGGGTGATGCCATTTCAAGTGTGGCGGGGTGGCGGTGGGAATGGATGAAGGCAACATGTATGAGTATGTACATTTGTATATATGTATGTTTGTGTATGTATACGTTGAAATGTGTAGGTATGTATATGTGCGTATGTGGGCGTTTATGTATATGCATGTGTATGTGGATGGGTTGGGCCATTCTTTCGTCTGTTTCCTTGCGCTACCTCGCTAATGCGGGAGACAGCAACAAAGTATAATGATGAAAAAAAAACTTGGAGAGGAATGGTTCTATATTTTTCTGATCAGCAGCAAATAAGATTTGAAGATCTGATGGGCATAGTTGTAGTATAATCATGAAAGAATATACTAGTAATGGAAGTTTTTGAATTGACAGGATTGAAGTTATGTACCAGAGCATTTGTTAATTCTGAATATTGGTAGATTCGCTTGATGTATCTAGTGTACATGACTGTTCATTTTAAATGGTCAGTATGTGTTATTAGATTTAGGGAGTACAACAAGAAATAAACTATCAGGTTTTTTTAATGTTTGCTGTATCCATGTTAGTGAGTCAGCATCAGGAACAAACTAAGAAAGGCAGCATTCACTTGCATACATGTATATTCTTTAGCTTTTGCATAGAATGTGCCCAAACTGCAGCCCCCTACCCAAAGCCAGGCCCCACAGACCTTTCTAAGGTTTCCTTCAGCAGCTTCACATTCTGATTCAGTCTCTTAACTGCATGTCAACCCATATTACGAATTACTGTTCTGTGCACACCTTTCACCCTCGTGCATATTCAGGCCCTGATCACTCAAAATCGTTTTTTATCCATCCTTTCATCTTCCTTTTTGTCCCCTCCACTTCAGACACATATATTCTGTGAACCTCTCATTGATTATTTTTTACAGGCCTATTGTGTGCTGCAATGAGGAGGCATCATTCAAGAAAATGGAAATCCCTGCTGTTGTGTATAATTGACAGGAATGGCTGCTCTGAAGTAAGTTCTCTTATACCATACCACCATATATTTTTTTAATTACTTGTACCTTGGAGAGGTGGTGTAAGGTGGTTTGATGGAATAAGTAATAAAAGGGTAAGAGAGGTGTGTGGTAATAAAAAGTGTGGTTGAGAGAGCAGAAGAGGGTGTATTGAAATGGTTTGGTCACATGGAGAGAATGAGTGAGGAAAGATTGACAGAGGATATATGTGTCAAGCAGTGGAGAAAACAAGAAGTGGGAAACCAAATTGAGGTGGAAGGATGTTGTGAAAATGAGTTTGAGCGATCAGGGCCTGAACATGCAGGAGGGTGAAAGACGTGCAAGAAATAGAGTGAATTGGAACAATGTAGTATGCCAGGGTTGATATGCTGTCAATGGATTGAACCAGGAAATGTGAAGTGTCTGGGGTAATCCATGGAAAGTTTTATGGGGCCAAGATGTGGAAAGGGAGCTGTAGTTTCGATGCATTACACATGACAGCTAAAGAGAGTGTGAATGAATGTGGCCTTTGTTGTCTTTTCCTAGCGCTACCATGAGTAAAAAGCCACCTTTGAGTAGGTAGTAATATGAGCAGTGAGAGCTGGATTTGCTCAATTTCCTAAATTACCAACTTGGGTGTTTTTCAGTGGTAGTTTAGAATAAGCAACTGTCATGTAAATCTTATCTTCCACTGGCTTCTTTCATGTGAGTCCTGAAAAAGTACTCTAGCACGATAATTCTTTTACCGCAAAATGTTATGGATTCTTACTGTCCAGCAACTAAAACAATATGTAGTTTCTCAATTTAGGAAAATAAAATCAACACTACAACATCTTAACTGTGTTCATAACACAAGCTTAAGACAATCCTCAAAATCAAACTGCTTTCTGATATCCTTATCACCTTAACATCATGTTCATGTATGAATGAGGCACATATTTACCTTTCATTTGTGTTAACTTTTGGTTCTTTTAATTAACATGCTGTCCATCAAGTTTTTAGTTCCTCCTGAATACAAGTAGCAGATTGTCTAGGTCATATCATTTATGCCAGATGCTATCCTGTAATAATAAAGAACATCATTATTAACAAGGTAAAAATATGGGCCACACAGTCTTAGTGAACCTGTTCATAAGCTAATGGCTTATCTACAGACTGCAGACACTGCTGAAAATATGGGTTGTGAATAACAGACAAGTACATTATGAGGACAAAATGACACTCATAAACTGACTTTTGGTCTGTATCTACTTTATAAGTATCTACTACAAGGAAAACTATACAGATAAAATTTGCTCAAGTAGGTGTGTGTGTGTGTGTGTGTGTCAAAACACAATTATATCCTTTCAGTGAAGTGTATCCACTTGGATTTCCCCCTCTTTTACCAACATAACATCAATGAGTTTGGTCATAACTCTTCCATGTGGGTTTTCTCACAGACAGTCAAAGGGTTCTGCCTCCAGTAAAGATTTTTCATCCTTCAAAATCTATACTTCTCACCTTTTGAAACAGCCCTATGAGCATCAACAAGCACATCCACAAAAAGGGGATGGGACCTTAAGAAAAACATTGTGAAGAAATGTTAAGAGCCTTAAGCTAAGCAACAATTTGGTTTTCAATAAGGATTACTCTCATCTTAACCCTTTTGCTATGCCAATCATGAATGTCCAGTATCACATTTTTTGTCACTGATGATGACAAACAGACTTATCCCATGGCTTCAGAAAACCTTACCATCTACTACAACAATTAGAAATATCCACTACATCTTTGAAAAGCTAGCCAAACTTCTATGCATGCTGCCATTTGTGAGTAACACTGCACCAAATGTCTGTAGACAGATAGCAGTTGGCCAACCATGCAGTTTATGTTTATTTCTCACTATTCATGTTTTGACATTGATTCTACTTATTCATTAGTGAAACTTATGATATATCTTACAGATATATTCACTGTTGAATTATCTATCCTCTGATATACTATTATATCAGAAATTTTGTAATAAGCAATTTAAATGTCTACATATGTCAAAGTTTACAATATCTATGCCTGTGTTTCTTCATTTGCAGTCCATCTGTATGATGTCTGTCTGAGCTTGGATTCATATGTGTAGGCAAGTTATATAAATGTTATATCATCCTGGGATATTCATAATCATGTTTTCTATCCCCTTATTGGCATATATAGTGGCCAGAGATTTTGGAGGGCTACCTTCTGTATGCAGCACAGTATGTAGTATCTGTTTACATGACATCATTTGATTACACAGTAAATGAGTAGCCACTTAATTTTTATGTCTTGTAAGTTCTGTGTCTTTATCTATATGCTATATCAACTTATATGTCAACTATTCATTAACTGCTATGTGACTATCAAGTTTAATATTCCCTCTTATGGGACTTATTTTCTTAATGTTAGCTGAAATGGCATGGGCCTAATCAAAGCCATCTCATTAACAGTGTATAAATACATACTCCAGCCTAAGCAAGATTATCATTTTATCGACCAACACTCTTGGGAGGATGAACAGCTGGGTGGACTACAATCCAACTACAGCAACCTGGATTCAAACACATATGCTCATCTCTGGGTGGCCTGTGAATGTGTCACAGTCAATGATGCTACCTTCTACACCACCACCACCATATCAAGGCCAGGCTTTAATTGAAATGTTGAGAGCTTAATGAACAGGAAATAGAAGAGACAAAGGAAAGTATTTAAGAATTTGGAGGGAGTGTAAAACTTGTCCTCTAAATTATATTGGCTCATAGTTATTGGAAAAGACATAGATGGCAGAGAGTTCCAAAGCTTCGAGGTATAGGGGGAGAAAGTTATCAAAGTGGCCCACCCTTGAGTTGCCTATGGCCTCACTGTAATCATGTGAACAGCACCTTGCTGAAAACTGCATGGTCTAGCCAGCTAAAGTATATTCAAGATGTCTGAGGATATGGGAGTTGAGGAAGGATTCAAAGACTTTGGAAATGGAAGATGTCAAAACAACAGGACAGTAGTTTGAAGGGTTAGAACAGTCATCCTTCTTGGGGATGGAATGTACCAATGCATGCTTCCAAAAAGGAAAAAGTTTTGGTTTTTAAATACAAATGGAACAGACAAGCAAGCACAGTGGAAGTTCAGAGGCACATTCTTTCAGTACACAAATATGGATGCCATCAGGACCATAAGCCTTCCTTGTGTCCAGAAAGAGAAGCACTTTTCCGACTGTTCAATGGAGATTACGGGAAGGGGCAAAGGATTAGTAAGAGGAGCACCAGGGCTGCTTCTTTCATCAATCCTTTCAGGTGCTAGTTAGTACTGAAATAAATGAAATATTGCTAGCTGCAGTGGTCAGATGATTGTCTGCAATACCGTTAATTTTGCCATTTTTATTTGTCAATAAAAATCAATTCAATTCAGATGAACTATATGAAAATATACTGACCATGTCACCTTCCTAAAATAAAATGAAAGCTGCTTTTTGGCATGCATACAAGCATTCCAGCAACCAGGACAGACACTCAAGGAAGATTAAAAACTTTATTACCAGCATACTAACTTAAATTCCAACAGATTATCAATAACATGGGCTTCCACTGAACAAAATGGCACATTCATTAGGCACACTGAGCCACATCAACCACTGATTATCAACATTTAAGAATTCTTGAGGACACATTTGCATTTTCTTGGACATTTTTTCCACAAGCACAAAGTGGGGGAAACTTTAAAGAATGAGAACAGTAGTACATAAACACAATTCTCAATAGTTAGACAGACCAAATACCAAATGTGATAATTAACTACCAAGGGAAAAGTGCCTTAATGGCAAACAAGCATTACCAATGACTGTGGGTTTACTGCAAAACCTATGATTAACATGTATAACTTAAACTAGAGTAGATATAGGCAAGTATTGTTATCTGAAAGATATCTAAAGGAGGTACATAAAAAGTATGATGTAGTGTACATTCTAGGTGGCACAACACCATATAGATTTCTTAGGCCTTTACATATGTTGTGATCACTTAATTCTGACAAAGAAGGGAGACAAACAATAATTACAAATTGGGCATCACAAAGAGTGTACTATGCTAAACGGAACCATATATCTTAAGTATTTTTACCAGGTTTCTGCATTCTTCATACTGCCTCTTAGTTACATCTTGATGTCTTATAGGGTAACAGGAACTATGCCTGACTGGTCTAGTTTTCATGCTGCACCCTACTGAGGTGCTTTTTTCACAAATGTTCTCTTGCTTGTGTGGGCTGTGCATTTGTGCTGACTTGAAGCTTCTCATTATTTGTTTAACAACTTGGGTGACATCACCAGTCTCAGAAATCAGCTTTTCAAGAGCACTTCCATTTCAGACAGGCAGAGCACCTTTTCATTATATACTATCACAAACCATCTCTCCTGAAACATTGCAAGAAAGTTCAGTATCGTAAAATGATATTATATAACAGCAACACATCAATTAACAGGATTTCTCACAAACATTTCGTGAATTACTTTGAACATAATAAAACATAAAAAATATAAGGTTCAGAAAATCTTTTTTATGCTAGAGTTCCAATGACATATACAAGCTGGAGACTAAACTTGCCCACCATGAAAGAGAGAGAAGACTGAGGGAAGACCTGATCATAGCCTTTCAACAATTTAACAAAGATCAACAAAGTAGACAATGGATGGTTCTTTAGGAGACTTAGGAAGAGAGCAACCAATGCATGTAACATGAACTTAAGAAGAAATACATTTATATTATGAACTGTGGATGAATGGAATACAATGGCTCAGGTCAAGGTTTTTGCAAAGAGCATACATAAATTAAAAAGGTTGTATAACTGGAGAATGTCCAAGAGATGGGTCCCCATTTGTGTAAAACTCCCTCCCTGTACAGTACAAATGGGTAATTACAAATGATAATAAGTTATAGGTAATGACAGCATCATAAAAAAAAATGCTCACATTCCAATGATGCATATTTGCCACATAAAATTTATATTCATGTTATGATGACACTGTGCATTTTCCATATAAAAATTTTCTTAATGGATCCTATTGCCCATCTCTAAACTTGCCTATATTTACTGTTTCTTAACATTAACATAAAAATATGATAATAAAGATAGAATCTACAATTATTTACCTTGTTCATCTTCTCACACTCAGTGGGAATCAGTGAACATCCTTTCATAACCTGTCATTCAGCACTACTCACTTCAGCACAGGTTCCACATCAAATAGCTTTACACATTTCACTGTGTTATGACTTTACATAAAGTTTACAAAACTTTCCATTCCAAAGGTGTTACTAGAATATAAAGATGGTAACGACATACAAGTCTAATTTAATATGTTGGTACACGTATGGATATCTGGGTATTCTTATTCAAGTGCCTTTACAAATAATGGTTCAAGAGTCGTCTTGACAATTTAGACTGATAAAGATCAACACAGACACCGCAACAGACACTACTAACATCCAGCTTTGAAGATAACACGAAAGACTCCAGTTCATGGTGTCAGTGGCAGTGTGCAGAGATAAGAGCGTACGAGTGACAGACAATAGCTGTAGCAACTACCCTAACACCAACGTTATTACTGATGCTGACCAGGTATAACTGACATAATATTTACACCGTCTAAACATCTATTGTGTTGGTATCTCCCCAGATGATCTGGCCTGACTGAGCGACGGCATCAGGAGATTTCACACCGTCTCTTGCACAATATATTGATCCTCTTTTGTTTCTTATCCTTTTCGCTCCACCTATAACAGTTTATGTTTACCTTTGTTTTGTTTACAAGGATGAGACCCAATAGAGATGCTTCGAATTTGGATTTGAATTGGAACTGGCGTAATTAATTGATCATGGTAGAACCGATGGTGGATGAAACATGAATGCCACTAATCTCTATGTGACCACTTGTCGGCTGGTCATGCAGGCCGATCCAGAAAATCGTGATACCTGGACAGAGCTGTACAAGTTGTTGCCTTACCTTCGCCAGTCCCTTTCCTGTACGGTTTGTGGGAAGTTACTTTCTGAACCTTACACACCTACTGAAACAAGCTGTCAGCACCATGTTTGTAGAAAGTGTTTGGGTGGAAAAAAACGCCTTAAGCCCACCTGTAGCTGGTGCAAAGATTATAGTATGTATGTTGATAATGTCCAAGTTAAACTTGTGTTACAGTGCTACAGAAAACTCTGTGAATATATCAAGTTCACACCAATATATTGCAAACTGTGCTCCATATACAATAATGGAGGCCAATTTAGTCTTACTGACATGATAGAAGAAGCTATAGATAATAGTAATAATAGATGTGATGAAACAAACAGTGTGCAGTGTGAACAAGAGATTGATAGTAAGGAAAAAATTTCAGTACCTCAAACAAGTGGGACGAGTCTGCTCGTCACGCCTATAAATACCTCCCATCCTGTTCCGAAACAACCTTTGTGGCCACTTTCTACACAGACTTCACCATCATTGCAATCAACACCATCGACAGTAAGTTTAGGTTTGGTACATGTTTCCTCACAACCTATAAATTCTGCAGTGCCACCAGCTCCGTGTCTACCAACTTCTTCAATAAATTCAGTGAAAGCAGTGATATCTACCCCGCCACCTGTAATACAAACGACTCATCATTTTCCTCTACAAACAGTTGCTGCAACAACAACAACAACTACAACCACAACCACTAGTGGAACATCTGGATCAAGTGTTGTGTCAGGTACAATAATTCCAAGTACAAATATAATTAAGCATGGTGTTGTTAAGGAAGTACCTTACCCTAAACATAATTCCTCAGTAAACAATGGGTCCTCCATGTATTCTGTAATGTATGCTGATGGTGATAGTACAAAAATAACTATCAAAAGGAAACCTCCTGATATAGACAGTAACAATAAAAGTGTTTCTATTGAACAAGAAACTGTTCCTTGTGCAAATCAGGAATTAATAAAAAAGCCGAAACCTAAACCTAAACCAAAACCAAAGCGGAAGGGATGTCGATGTGGCAATGCAACACCAACACCTGGGAAATTAACTTGTTGTGGACAGAGATGTCCTTGTTATGTTGAAGCTAAAGCATGTATAGAGTGTCGCTGTAGAGGTTGCCGTAACCCCCATCGACCTGGTGGGAAAAAAGTAAGACCTGTTATTCCTCAATTAGCAAACATCCAGATTCATCAAGTGCAGCCAGTACATGGCCGCAGTTCATCTTCATCCATCACCAACAGTACCCCTACCACTAGTTCAAGCAATATCATCCCACCTCCCACGTCATCTGCCGTCATTACAAACACAACATTGCCTCAGACTATTCGTGCAGTGCAAGCAATGCATGCCGTTCAAGCTGTTAGCAGTGTACAAGCAGTGGCTGGTAGTGTACACCAGTTAATAAGTTTAGGAGGTGGGATGGTACAAACTCCATTGTCACAAGGACTTGGAGTCAATCCTATGGCAGGACTAGCTGTGAAACCTGTCAGTCTAGCTCTTACATCAGTACCAGCACATCTTTTGATCAACGACGACAGATCAACCTCTAATAGTTCATCAGAGAATAGTGATGTTGATGTGGACACATAGCACAGGTAAAACCAAATTGGAAATTTGAAGTTATTTTGAGGATATGTGAAATATTTCTGTAAGAAACAGATCAAATATTTTTACGAATGTTTTTGAGAATATTAGTGACTTCAGGAAGTTAAAAAAAATATATAGTCTGCAGATTTTTTTAAATATGTACTCATCTACAGAGAATTTGGAAAATGACAAAACTTTGCTCTTCTGATTCTAGATATTATATATTTTTATTCTTCAGCATCTCTTACCTATCAGTATTTTATTCCACATTCCTTACTTTGAGGCTGTTGCAGTTTTAGGGTATCTCAATCAGTATGCTTATGAATTTTCATAGCATATTTTTGGTTTTTTAGTAATTTTTTATTTTCATTATCTTTTTATATTTACTATTTTAAATGTTTTAGTTATGATCTAATGAAAAGATTGTTTTAAAAATTCATGGGCTTTGCTTTGGGTACAAAATTTTATGGTTTTATGTAAAAAAAAAAATACCTGGTAACAAGCTGTAATAATTGAATTTTTTTTAAAAATTCTTTTCACACCAGTTTATTTAACTTTTAATCCAGCAGAATAATGTAATGTACATTATCTCAAGTATCTCAGGTTATATATCTTTTATCCTAAACTTTGTTGTTCATTGTCTCTTTATGTTCATGAATGTACAGAGGCAGTTCCCACCTTTATTTAGTTCTCATATGTTTTTCTTAAATTATTTTTTATATTTTAATTTATACATTTTTTGCAGAGCCATTTAAGTAACATTGGAGACCCTGTGTTTGAATAAAGTAATGCTGAGATTCCGTTCAATTTTTATAGCCTATTACATCAAATAGAATGAAGATGCCAAAGGCATATGGCAGCGTCATGTAGGCTAATTGCATAAAGACTCAGGGTAGTAAGTGCAATCCTGTATGTTAACATAGTTACATATTTTGTTCTGAGACCACAGAATGAGTGTATCATTATTGTCTTTGGCACTTTGTATGCCCAATTTTGATTTTTATACAGGCCAGGTACTCTTGTGCTGCATGTTACTAATTATATAGAAATTTATACAAGGAAATACCCCTTTAAGATTACTCATTATAATAAGTGTGTGTGTAACTTTTTTGACTGCAGTAAAGACAAGTATTTACTTGGTGTCCCTATGGATTTTCCGAACTCTAACCAAAGTTGTCTTTGAAACTTTTGTTTTTCTTTTTAAGGGTCCCATGCAAATCATGCATTTAAATAGCTTATGTTACTGTTTTTTTCAGAAATAATACTTGATATCTATGGTGTCATTAAACATGCAGCATCGGTGAACTGTTAACAACTGTAGGTAATTTCTAAAACATTTAAGTAAATGTTTATATATTCATGAGACATTAAGAAAAATTAATTGAGCTTTTAGTATAACTAAAGTAAGTTCAGGCTTCAGGAAAGTTATGTTAACTGTGTACTGTATACCATTCATTACTTACACTATGATATTATAATGACTGAAGAAGAAAAATGATAAGAAAGAAATGTAACCGATCATTGTAGTATTTTCAGCGACAACACAGATGCCTAAACCTTCAGTAGGTTCCTAGATCCTCACCCTAGACAGCTGGGCTGGGCCCAGACAGTGAAAAACAAAAATTATTTTGTTGTTCAAAGCATGATTATGGTTCTTAATTGTATTCTTTTGACAGTTTTAAAATGCCAGTTTTATGAATAGGATGCCAATTTTATGAATAAACATTTTTATACTGTATACTGGACACAGTCTTAGCATGTGTAGACCTACATATGTAAAATTCGAGTTAAAAAATACATGTATTGTAACTGAAAATTCCGATGTAATTTGTAGAAATAAATTTCATTATTTGGATGAAATACTATACAGGATTTCCTTGATATCAGAAAGCTTTGTGATAAGTAATTACTGTATTTTCAGTAAACATGTTTTAAAGAAAATAGCATAATTTGTTGCTGTCTATTAAGTCCTCTAGTTTTTTCAATAGATTTTTATGAACAATAGGTCACAATTATATTCTTTCATTTATTTATGAATGCTAATTATTTTAATAATACAAAACTATACTATTTGGTTATATCTGGAATTACCATTATGTAATTTAGAATGTTAATCTATTAAACTTTTGCATGAAAACAATATTATATTGGTTAATCAACAAGTGAATATATTTTGTGTGCATCAGATATGAATATATATGGCTTTACACTTTAAAGTAAGAGTTGAATGAACATGACATGGGACCCCACAAGTGTAGAACTCCCTCTCCATTTTGTATGAATAGATAATTACATCCGATATTTGGGCTATTTAATCCAATTAACTATACCCATGTCCAGCTTAATAAGCTTATGCCATGACGTATTTCCAGCTTTTGAGCTTATGCCATGGCAAAGCAAATTTAGGCAGAGAGAGTTGGAGACTACCATGTGACAAGTTTATTTGCCTTTTGCTATTTTGCTTGCATACATTACAACAGTACTGTAGTTTTCATCTGCTTCCCAAATAATCCAAATTCAGTTGTCACATTTCTTTCAAGTCATTTCCTCAAGTCTTAATTATTTCATAGCTGCTAGACACTAAAATTAGAATTTGAATAATTTCTTACCTCTCATGAAATTGTCTATTAACACTGATTAGCCAAAAATGAAGCTACAGTATAAACAATGCTCATTTCTTTCAGTGTCAGTTATTCTAATTTATGAAAAGATGGTTAAATTTATATGACTGAGACTATTAAACAACATATAAAAGTATGAATGTAAACAAGACATCCAACTTGTTTCTGCTTTTGTTGACAGTAAGGTAGATGCTGTAATGATGAAACTAAGAGATAAAATCATGCTTTAAATAATGAATTTTTTTCTCAGGAATACTGTTGATGGATGTGTTGTGAAATGTTACAGTTTAACCCTGTAATTGCAGAGATGTTCAGTTGTGATTTACCTGCAGTGTAAATGGACAGTTATCTACAAAACTATGGTCCACTCATTTTATATTTTCAATATTTGATACTGTTTAATCCATGAAAACCACACGAGAGCTGAAGGTAGTATCTCGTGGTGTGGTTTTTCGGGATCTCTCAAGTTTTGTTCAATATTGATATGTTTCGGCTCAAGTTGGCCAGTAGTATTAGCAATTTAATCTGCATTGTGAAATACATTCAACTGAAACATGACCTTCCATAATCAAGTGCTAATATGTGATACACATAATACTGTATTTTCCTGCATACTGTAGGGGTAGTTTTGTTCTGATATCCATGAAATCTGTATTTTGCATATTAAATACACAGGATAAAGCCAAAGGCAGAGTTTTAAATTTGAGATAAGCAATGAAATGTAATTTTTCTTAAATGTGCTGACATTCATCAATCACGTCTTGGATCTCAGTACTTGTGATACTGTAATAAGGGGACTGGTGAAGATGATGGTTCATCGCTGTAGAATGTACAAATTTGTGTATTATAATTATGTACAGTATGGAGATTCTAAGAATCGTCCAGTTGCAAAGTTAATCCCACCTGTCATCCAGCTGTTCACAACAAATGTGGTTACTTACCAGATATATTTTATTTCAACCTAATGCAGCAATCTTGGAGATAATTATGTACACATAGAAAATGACTTCTCAAATAAATTTTATTAATGTACACATGTTTGTCTTTATCAAAAAAAAAAAAAATATATATATATATATACATATATATTCCGATGAGTCCACGG
>JAUTXX010139147.1:0-11121 GCA_032273605.1 Panulirus laevicauda | reverse complement strand
ACAGGTGATAATACCTTCTTTTTTTTTTTTTTTACTTTACTAAGTCTGATATCATTACAAATAGTACTTAAGCTACTATTTGAGAGAGGGAGAGAAAGAGAGATTTAATGCATACAAACACTTAAAGGTATATCATCATCAATCAATTTTTCTTAGAAATACTTTGAAATACTGCTGAATGGAGCATGATTAAACAACTACTTTTTTTGTTACTTCTAAGGGAATTACTTTTATATGAAAAGTATTGTTTGCAAATATTGTGTATTGATTTGATTGGCAATGTTGGCCCAGCCTAATGTGCAGGTGAAATGGAAACTTTGTTGGGCTAATAGAATGCAATTCAAGCCTTTTAGTAATTGTTTTTCTACCATATTTCATCCACATTGGTTTTCTTCAATATCTTCCAAATACTTCATTCAGAATTATGGAATTTTTACTCTTAATGCACATATGGGTAGTAAATGAAATTAAAGTGATTGTCTAGTCAACAAAGAAGAAATAAAATTCACACATACTGCATATCTTTACCGTACTATTGCAGGGTTGTAGGGTAGCAAATGTACCCAGAGAATTGGATGTCCTTGCCCATTTTCTGGCCATTCTCAGAAAAGTTGAATTTTTTTTCCACATGATCAACCTCAAATGAATGGAAGAGGAGTTGAAGATAATAGGTATTATTTGTATATGGACAGATTTTCACAGAATACGTGCATAGCATTATTGGGGGTATTCCATCCAAATCAGTCCCTGTGCTTGCAGAGGTGTACCCTGTCTAAACTGAAATGTTACCTTTCGCATATCAAAATATATATTTAATGGAATTACTTTCCAGTACCTGTGCATATATTCCATTTAATTTACTTCACTGACATGCATCAAGATTGCCATGAAGCCTTTGCTCAGGGGAGGGAGAAATATATAGTTTGCAGTATAGGAGAACTGTGTGTACAGGAGTGAACTGTAATAGAGAGTGAGAGACACAAGTCTTACTCAATGAATTTTCCTCTTTGTACTAAACATGAAAGTGATTCCACATAACCAATTACAACATTTGTTCCTAAAGAGTTCAGCAGCTATCCTTCTTTAGTAGGCAAGCTAAGCATATAATTTTGAATGTGCTATCCTATATACTCAGTTAATCTGTCTGTAGTTTTATGTAATATTTTATGACAGCAGGTAGGACCATATGCTATGCCATAACTTGCAGATGATGAGTGCCATTCTTTAAGGACAAATTTTCTACACATTTTGATGTACAGTATATCACTTCAGTCATTCTGATATCTTCAGCCAACACTGTTTTGTAAGGGATTAGACTTCAAGTGAAAATTTCACTGTTTGTTACTCTAACTTTCTGCTGTCAGATTTCTTCTATATTCTTTTTTGATGCATTATCCTTGTATAAAGACCTTTGTGTATAGATACATTTCCCTGAAGAAAATAATAAATTCTTATATATATATTTATAGTATTTTATTATCTCCCATCTTTAGCCTATTTACTGCCATAGAGAAGAGTAGTTCCTACAAAATCTTCTTACACCATATTTACTATATATCCCTTTGTCATGTTTGTTCTCTCATTTTGTAATTCAGTGTTAATATTGGTCTTCCTATATGTTAGGTTTGCTATTTCCTACCATCCAGATGGTTGTTTCAGGCAGAATCATTTCTCCTAATACGTGAACAGCATCATCAGTACTTCAATGCTAACATCCCTTACGTGTACATACGTACTTGTCATTCACCTCAGTCTTGCTCTCTCTCTTCCCCTTTCTCTTTTGTGTCTATATACTAGTTCATCGTCCATCTTTTTAACTACAATTTCTCTCTTCTATAATTTTATGTATTTATTTCTCATTGTTCCTTTTTACTTCACACTGAAATTTTTAAAAATCTTCAACACTGCTTGTACACTCAATGCTCAGCTGCTTCCTTGTTTCTCAGCTTTTCATTGTTTAATCATTAACTTCTTTTTCACTGAAAATGCTCCTTGGTATTGGGATTTTTATTTTCTCCTCCCCCCTGCAATCCATCAGTTTCTTGAAATCAAGCTCCAGGTATTCCAAAACCAGTACCATGCATTTTGGTACATACATTTCTAGTTTCTGTGTGCACGTATTTGTTTCCATAAAGTGAAGGAGCTCTGCGATATGCTCTTGTAATGATATAGGGGAAACCTCAGCAAGCCAGGATTTAGTTTCTATACGAGAGCATGAAATGATCATAGAAGGATGAGAAAGGAGGAGAGAAACTTGAAAACTTTTGTGAACAAGGCAGAAGATAATTGGAATTTTTCATAAGTTCACCAGGAGTAAATTGTAAGCAAAAAAAGCAGCTAATCAGACTAAGGATTCAGAGGGAAGAGTTGTAGAGAACGATGTAAAGACATGCAAGTAACTGAATGACAAGTTCAAAGCTGTTTTCACAGTGGAAGACAGGAGATCCTAGAATGCAGTGGAATACATAACAAAGACATAAACAGAATACCGTAAGGTCTTGATCCAATTTTAGGCAATTGATTGTGAGGAAATATCCTAATGTGTTGCAGATCAGTTTCCTGGGTTAGCGCAGGAACAGACAAAGAAAGGCCACTTTGCCCTAATCTATTCTTTACCTGTCACGTGCAATGCATGGAAATTACAGCCCCTTATCCACAACCAGGTCCTGCAGCCAACCAGTGTATACAAAACAAAACGTGGAGGAGGTCTCGTTTACAAGTATGCTTTGTAAGGTATTGGAAAAGGTAATCAGAAAGCTAATGGACGATTTCTGCAGAGAGGAAAATACTCAAGTGAGGGAAAACGTTATATGGGAAAGGAGCTCATATGGAGCAATCAAAGATAACTTGATAAATGATCTACAGATGAACGGTAAAAGAAAAAATAGATATTACAAATTCACAATGTAAAATTAAAATTTTTTTCTGGTGTGATATGATAATTGGTTAATCAACTCCTTGCCATATGATATCCCATTTACAGGACGGTCCGCCTTTGAGCACTGACTGCGAGTATCCCACTAATCGGATCTCAATTTAAAAAGTCCGCGCATTGTCGTAGGGGGTCTTAATTATTTAAAATTTACATATTGGCATCTCAGAATATTGCCACACATTACTTCATTTTTTTTTCTGCTCCAGAAACCATCATAAGGCTGGAAGGTGTACTGTGAATATATTAACTCGTGCGATAAGTATAACTTGATTATTACGTCTTTTTTCCATGAGACGCTTGACTTGGACATTTCAGATGAAAGTGATAGTGAATCCAAGTGGACGTAGTGGTCGCGAAGATGTGGAGGGAAGGCAGAAGGAAGAAGTGCATGAAGTTGCCAGCAGTGAGGGTGAAGATAATGCCGATCCCAGTGTGCAGAAGGGAGGTGCTTCCCACGTCCTCCATTTGCATCGTAGGCATGAACGTACGTTGACAACTTCACTCCATACATTTTGTTTATGATGAATTTGGTAAAAAAAAAACAAAAAAAAAACAGGTGTTTGTTCTAAATACGATAATTCTGATGGATTGGCTTATTTCTTAGGGTAATCTGATAATGATTTGATGGGCAGGCCAGTACTAGAACAAGTTGTTATCATGGTTTTGTTGTGTAAACCATAGCCATTTTTAAGCAGCAGGCCATCCGTGTTTACTGACACCACACGAAATGACGTATTTGTGGTTTGTAATGGAGTAGAAAGTGACTACATACATGATTTCATTATATTTAGTGGAAAAACGACAAGTCTATCGTATGGGGAATTAGGTGTTTCATGATCCTTGCCTTGAGGTGGACTTAGAAAAGCAACCGAAAACATTGAAAATAGAAGTGTGTTGTGTAAATATGTGGACATGCATGGTGGTTTATGCCAAATATCGAAACAGCAGTCATTTGCACTGGGAAATGTATCATACTTGTACAAAGAAATTGCATATACATATGAGTGAAGGAAAATTATAGTTTAGAGCTCGTTATATGGCCGGGGATACATTGTACGGATGGCAGAGTCGGCCGTTTGTAGTGGTCTTAACTTGCCTGAAAAAAAATATAAAAAAGTACTTTCTTATGACATAGGTTTTTTTGTAAGTCTCCCAGTGTGTTCTTACATAAAGGGCCGCTACAGTCAGTAGATTGATTAGACGGGCGATAATACTGGAGGGGAGTGATGCACCCTGGTATCAGAAATGAGACGACATTTTTTTCCCCTTTTTTTGATTTGCTGGGAAATACGTTGTTAGGCAGTTTTGTACCAGAATGGGCTATTTTGTGTACTGAATTATATTTTTCTAATGTAGAAGATTACATCTGTATAATCAGGTAATGACAAAACCACGCCCTCTTTGTATGGCACTGATAACTCACACCCGAACCCCAAGAATGATCGTTATGCTGTTGTAATTACGTCTCCTTATACTTGATACATTAAGAAAGTGTTACGTTTGTGAGTCTTTACTCTCCAAACTGATATCAGGTCCACAAGCCTCCGGAGCTTTTGCAGTGTTTTTAACTCTGCCTCGGCAGCCACAAGTAACTATGCATTTCAGAAACTAATCTTTTGCACACTGCTTCGATGTTCTGTTAATGGGCAATAGTGTGTATTCGCTGTTTCCGTGTGTCGGTACTTGTTCAGAGTGTTTGATACAGAAGTAACACTGTGTACCCGTAACCGTTTACAAATATACCTTTGGCCAGTTTTCAGAAAAGTTGCATGTAAATGCATTTTCCAGACCCTTGAAGTCGGATGGACAATTTCAGGCCTGGTTGTGTAGGAGCTAGAGACGAACGTCTAATGAGAGAGGACTGAATGGTGGTGATCAGCTGGGACGAGTTATGTGGTCAGTTGAAGCAAATTATGGCGAAACAAGTGGGTGTATAAATGTTTTTGTTTTGTTAGAAGCTTGATCATAAGTGATCATTTTTATGTTATGAAAAATAATGAGTATTGGACTTTAGCAGAGTGGTGGTTGAATGGAATGAAGTAGCTGCAACCATAGTTAGTCGAGACAACATACAGAAATTCAAGAAGTTGAGTGATAGAGACTTTCGAATTGGGGCCCCACGAGTGTACACAGCTCCCTTCCAGTGTAGTACAAATAGGTAATTACGCAACTCTCCCTTTAATATAAACATTGAGAAAGCTACGTTAAGAGGAAGCGTACGAGTTAGAAAATCTTACCGCCTGTATGAATGGAAGGATAAGAGATAGGACCTCAGGAGTGTAAAGTTCCTTCTTCATATGTATAGACTGACGATAATACAGACACATACACACGTACGTTAGTCAGACTGCAATAGCTCCGCGTGTTGCAAGTGGCAGGATGATGTCCGAATACGCCACATGTGAGCCACATAAACATATATCCACTGGACATCGCTGAAATGGACCCATTCAGGATCCCCTCGGCGGTCGGTCATTATCTGGTCCTCAGCACCCCGGCCGCCTTTCTCGTGCGGCAGCCGTGAAAAACAATGTGTCCCTCAAAATTGAGGGCGGTGCAGGGCGGAGGGAGCGGGTAAACACACACAATACGCAATCACACGCTCAACATGTCGCCATCAGGAAGAACCAGCGTCACTTTCGTGTACACCCAAGAGCCAGTGTGCCTCCTACACCCAGCCCCTGAAGTGTTCCTACCAAGAGTTAGTGTCCACACTTCGGTACCAGTAGACTACTTGTCCTTGTACACTCAGTCCCAATTGTGTACCTTACACATAAAAGATGAGTATTAACTGCATTCAAAGGGCATATTTCTTTCGTCCAGTGACTGGGTGGTGATTGCTATACTCCTGCAGCTTACTGTGTCCACTACACCCAGTAGACGTTGAATTCTTCCCCGCGGGATTTTGTAGTAATTACAACTAAAGGTTGAAGTTATTAGTATCTGGTGTTTCTCTTACACAGAGACTGTTTTATACATCCATTGGTTGATGTGACTCTATTCAGTAGCTGTGACACTCCTGTGCTTAGTGGTGAGTGCATATCATGCACTTATTGCTGTGGCATTGCACACATATTAAATAAAGTTTTTCGTATGCGTAATGGCTGATGTTTTTCTTATACACCAGCAAACACTTTGATTTGTACACGGATTCTAAGCGCTCAGAAGCCATGCAGGGCTGTGAGAGGCCACTGGTCACACAGGCTAATTGGATGGGTATTTTTATTCATTCTGTACATTCTAGCTTGCCTCTTCTTTGGCTTGGAGGGCAGTGCTTATATAACATATTTGGCTGCGAATTTGTTGCAGTGAAACACTGCTAGAGATGGGCATAAATACTTCAGAATGCATTTGAATGATAGATACTGGCGAGGATGGGAATTGAATGCAAAATATGTTACTGCTAAGAGGAAAGTAATTAAATGCTGAACACATTATTTTGATGATATATCTAAATCCAGTTCCAGCCACATTTCAAATGAATTGTGACCAAGTATTATATCTTACCTTATTGATGCAGAAGATGGTTACTGGCATCTTTGATAACTACTATATGACCAAACCATTGTTATTCGTCACATAGCACTTGGAACAAGCAGCCTTGTATATATCCATGTTACGCTTTTAAGGTAAAGTAAAACGAGGTGATGGACGGATGAGGACAATCTACAAATATTCCTTATTACAACGAGGCTCTTGAACAGTAAGTGTGTCAGCATCCTCAGCAATACGCTTACACATTGTAGTAGCTCACTGGCCATCAGGTCCGCTGTGGGTAGCGAGTGTAAGCTGCACGGAGGCGTTCTGTGGCAACAACAGTGTGTGGGATAAGCATCGCCTGGATGCAGGGCCGCATGAAAGTACCTTTATTTTCACTCGTTACTGACTCCTCAAATCACTGTCTACACGCAGCATCGTCTCCATTCGCTGTAGTCATAGCGCTGTTTTGTCTAAATGCGGTGCAATTTCAGGGCAGCATTATTTCACATGACACTGATTTCATGCTGTCTTTGAGTTGCTCTGTTCCTGCGTTACACATACTGGAATTCCACGCACGGGTAGAGGGCTATTGGGGTCAGAAGTTCGTGCACAAGTCTGGGAAACGGCTGGCTGCATTCACTTTCTTGATCCTACTGTGCGACAAAACTGTCACGATTTGAATTTGATCTATGATTTACATGTTGCACGACGTGGATGCTTGGTTTTTACGTTGCACGGCAAGGCGGCTCGTTTGATATGATACACGACCAGGCTGCTATGATCTGGGTTTGATACTTCTGTACTGTAGGACTGGCACGTATATTAAGTGCTGTTATGCCAGGAGAGTTTTTCTGGTTGAAGTTCGTTGCTGATCCATTTACCGTAAGAAGCAGTTGTTATGGTCTAAGATGAATAGTGTATTTGTCAGAAAAAAAGAGTGGAAAAGTATTTGAAAGTTTAGGAACATCTTCTGCAGCCTTAGTCATTCGAGGTGAGAGGGATGCAACCTATCGATAAGTTTTCTTAACTTAGATTGCTCTTATAGCAGCCGTTATAGCAGCGCAGCCCTCTTAACTGTGTTACTTCTTCATCTCCAGTGGGAGTGGAGGGGGGGGGGGGGATATAGTGGTTTCTTAACTATTCGAGCATGAAGGTATGACCCTCGAGTACGAAGGTACGACGCTTGAGTATGGCGGTACCATCCTTCATTATGGTAGCTTGGCATTTGACCTGACCTACTAAGGCTAAAAGGTCATGTTGTTGTCTCTTTATATTGTAATTTGTTCACATTTTGATTCAATGTGATTCAATTTTCATTTAAGTACAAAAACAATTGATTTTTCATTTTTGCTTTGTTCATTTTCGCGTTTGAGTTTCGTTTGTGACAGTTAATGCATTTAAATATAAACATATGGAAAAGTTATTATGAAACACAGACAAGGCTTATCAGCTTCACTCGCTCACCACCATGTGTGTATGCTTTTAGGCTCGAATTGAACTTTTAAATCCATATGTGAAATTACCTGAGGGACGAGGCGGTGGTCTGATCGTGTTTTCTGTTTGAGATGTTGGCTAGCCGGGTATTCATTCAGCATTAATCTTCTTATTTTCTGATAGAGTGTTTTTGCATTCATGGGATCTCTAATTTGCATTACGGAATACTACAGTAAATTGCATATAATACTGAGACCCTGAAATAGTTGATTCTAAACGAGGATAAATATAGATATTAAGATATAACTTTATTTCAGTGTCGATACGAAAATGATTATGTAATTTTCATATGTCTGCCACAACCTTTTATCAAACTCGTGTACTACGTGGGTACGACCCTTAGGTATGATGGTTCGACGTATTACATCATCCTAAAGTGCCTTTTCTTCCCTAAAGGGTCGTACCGTCGTGCTGAAGCGTTTGAACAAGTTTCGCTAACTGTGCTTTTACAATAAGGACAACAATGGCACTTCATTTAGTTCGTCACCCACCTTGCTTCAGAATGAGTCACATCATGATTATACATCAAGTTACATAAAAGTTTCGTACTAGACGCAGATTTTATCCTCGCTTGGTAAGATGGTTTATGACAGGCATGTGATGCAGGTTCTCATGTCGTACACAAAGACCAAGGAGGGAATATCTAGTCTGGTTGTTCAGTTTTCTGCCTCCGATGAGCTGGGATGTGTAGGGTTATTGTCAGTCTCTGTTTCAGAACTGTTATGGGATGTTATGTTACACGTAATGGGGTGTTCTCACAGCAAGACGGTATGAGATGTTGTCACTGTAACACATCATGATATGTTAACACAGCAATATGTTATGGGGTCCTGTCACTTTAACAAATTAAGGGGCATTGTCACCGTAACACGTTATAGTGCACTGTCACTGTAACATGTATAGTGTATTGTCATGCAGCTCGTCATGAAGTGTTTTCTTTTCACTGGGTTGTCACAACCACAACATGGTATAAGATGACATTACAGCACGTTATGTGATGATGTTTTTCTTTATGATCTGAAGTGTTTTGTAAGACAAGTTCTTTCACCGAAGTCAACCTCATATTTAAGGGTACATGACCCAGGAAATTGCTTCAGTAAACTTTACAATGTGAAAGTGAAACGCATGCAGACGTCTTTCGAAAAACTGTTTTCTAATGTCTTTATGATACACATGGATGTTGGAGGATTAACCTAGCCCTGCAGAATAAGCAAGGTTAATCCACCAGCATCCATGCTAGAGGATTAAACTATCCCTGAAAGATACACATGGATGCTGGTGGATTAAACTACCCCTGAAGGATACAAATCGATGCTGGAGGATTAACGTAACACTAATAAACTTGAAGGCGTATTTCTTAATCCTGGCCTTTCTCTATAACCACAAAGTCGTTAAAAACGGTACTTTTATGTTATTAGATTCGCCGAAGCTCCTGGACTATACCTAACAACCCAAGAAGAATAACGGATTCTCGGAACAGCGAAAAACATCGTGTGATTAACCTTAGTAATATCGTAATTGCCAAAACATACAGCCTAGCCTAGTAACGTAATTACTCTCCTCCCCAGAGCATCTTTAATTTCCTCGTATAAGTAAACATAGGGCTTAGATAAAGAAGCTTCATGTGATAAATGAAAAATGAGGTTCATGTTCAGCATTTTGGAATCATGATCGCCACATGTGTGGCTCCCTGCTTTTTAAAGGTCTTCATCTTCAAAGTTAGTGGAAACAGTGAAGAGTTTGTTGACATTCCCATGACGCTGATGAAGATAAGAAATGATGGCTGGGAAGCCTTTCGCCGATTCCAGATCCTAAGAGGAAAACATTGTGGTTCAAAAAGCAGTTGACGACACTCCTACAAATAGAGAGAGAGGGAGAGAGCTCTACAACTTTTGCCTCTTCGTAATGTATGAGTTATAATGGAAATAACTCCAAATTATAGATGGTCATTTGATATTCTTGGTGGCAGTTGTTGATATTGTTTTAGGTGAATA
Source organism: Panulirus laevicauda (assembly GCA_032273605.1). Taxonomy (NCBI): domain Eukaryota; kingdom Metazoa; phylum Arthropoda; class Malacostraca; order Decapoda; family Palinuridae; genus Panulirus; species Panulirus laevicauda. The sequence goes on along the minus strand of JAUTXX010139147.1, from coordinate 1,218 downwards.
TCTCTACCTGAATATCATTCTATGATGAGAACGATGTTACGACTCTTGAGCACGACAGTACGACCTTTGAGCACGACAGTATGATCCATGAGAAGGATGACCGCGACCCGCGAACATATAATACGATCCTTAAAAAGGTTGCCTTTTGTAACTTCTGATAAAACGCAACGACTCTTTAGGTGCAATGGACCTGACCATTGATTAAGGGTCAGGACATGGATCAAGCCATTATACCTTAGGGTAGTACCGTCGTGCTGTGTTGAGATCAAATGACGAGACTGAGGGAAGCAGGTGATGATGTAGGTGTGATACTAGAGTTCTTATACCTGTGGCGTGGACAGACCTGACGACCTCGGCAGACGACAGTGTGGTATAGTGTACCCAGAACAGCCTGGAGGAGTTGTCATGTGTGAATGGAAGTTTTATGTTGCTTTTATGAGAACCCCGTATATTTTCAGCTATTCGTGTCAAAATATTGGTAAATATGAGACTTTATATTTAGGAATACATTTCGTTATATCAGTGAACGAACATGTAAATGCAAATAATGTTCACATGAAATTACTCTTGGGGGAAAAATGGTTATGTTATTTTTATAATTCTGTGAACTGTTTTAATTATGTTTATCTAAGTTAAACGTGAATACCATGTGTTCAGTAGATTGTCAGTCGTATATTGCATTTGTGAATTTCGTAAATTCTTGATAGAAATATTCCCATAATTACCCAGTAGCAAGTAATGCAGTCCGACATTTGAACTACGTACTATTTAAAAGCTTAATAGCGTCATGGAGACCCACATTTTTGTTCATGCCATTCGTAACGTTGACCTCCCGCTATTTCTCGAGCTTGATCAAACCAATCGGTGAGGTTATTACGCACTAAATGAAAGTCTGCCTTCGTAACCTCATTAACAACGGGAAGTTATGTAAGTAATTACGAGTCAGGTATGCAGATTTTATTGGTAATATCATGCTGTATTATATGCATATTAAAAGGGCATTACCACACATAGAACGGTTTCACAATGTAATGAATGCATTATTCTGTAAATTGGGTTCGCTTGATTTCCCAAGGCGACGCCAAACCCTGGCGTCTGTCCCCTGACTTAACGCCATACACAAATATCAGGTCTCTCTTGTAGATATCTTGAAGGAGGATTTCATCAGTGCATTTTTGGTCATTCTCTGCAGAGGAAATTCATATATATATATATATA